>BGPT01001156.1:25889-48389 GCA_003297045.1 Symbiodinium sp. clade C Y103 | reverse complement strand
GAAGAAGAAGAAGAAGGAGAAGAAGAAGACGAAAAAAAAAAGCAGAAGAAGAAGGAGAAGAAGAAGAAGAACAGGAGGAGGAAGGAGTTGCACCTTTGTTGAAATCTAGAGACCCTCACCTGGCAGGTGGAGAAAAAAACATTCACCATTTGATGGTCACGGAGGAAACCAAAGGAATCCAACCGTTTGGGTCACCCCCTCTTGAAAATAGCGAGTCACAAGTTACAACTGTGTGGATTGACAATTAGTCGAAATGACCAATCCATCCGCGGTTTCTGTGCCCCCCAATCCTGATCCAAGCCGGTTCGTCCCGTAGCCATATTTGAAACCACCAAAATTCAAAAGGAATTCGACGATCTCAGCATCTTTTGGGACCACCAAATGGTTGAACATGAGCCAGGGTTTGTTGGGGGGTGCGTGAAGATGGGTTGCCCTCTAGACATCTAACCTGGAAATCAAAAGCTCTCCATCTGTATACATTTACACTTTCCAGTGAAACATGGATATCTGACATTGTTGAGTGTAGCCCAAATCCTGGCTCCATTTCGGACTTCCAAATTCAGAGCCCATCTGGCGGATGTACCGCAGTCCGAAGTCCTTTCAAGAGATCGCGCGCATACGGATGTCGTCGTGCCTCCTGTTGCAAACCTGGCGATGGGGCGATGTTCCAGTCACATCGCCGAAGGTGCGACTGGTCTATCTGACACTTGAAAAAGTAATGCCTTTTGGCCTCAAAGATAATAGCCTTAAGGTGTCAATTCCCACGAAATACAGATTTAAGATGATTTAACCACCAGCAATGGCGTTTCCAAGGTGTTGGTCGCTGCAACAATGATCAAAGATGTACATCCGCACCATAAGATCACCTGCAAAGGCGCCATCTCAAATCTTTGTTGGTGGCTGAATGTACATAATGTAAGATATATGTCTGTATGTCACTATGTATGAACAGACGGATGAATGGATGGATGTACGTACGTCATGTACGTATGTTTTCCTGGTATCATTCCCAAAATATGTGTGGCTGCCACTGTTGGTCCACCACTGAAGCCATTGGTCGCACTTAACAACTTGCGACGTGAACTCTCCCTAGTTTTGCAAATTCCAACAGAAGTAAAGCCAACTTCTGTGACATTCGATGACTTTACCATGGCATCTGCCATGGATTTCCTTAGAATCTTGACACCCCTCGGGATCAGAATTTGGATCAACGAGAACCGGCATCAACTTGTTGGATCGATCTGGTGAACCGTCAACGGGCAAACCGCAAACGGGCACCCAATTTAATGGAATGCGAGTTAACACATCACCAAAGTCTATCACCAAAGTTTATCAGATTGATGGTTTCAATGTTCCAAGATCTGGACCAACTCATCCCCAACAGTCGTGCCTCAAGTGGGATTCCTTCGGATGGAATATCAATGTGGAAACCAGAGATATTGGCTCTACCAAAATATCTCTACCTGGTATGGTTTCACCAGAAATTTCTGGTTGAGGCAATAGTTTCAGCTTTCGGGATTTCTTCGGTGGGAATGGGCCCCGTGCCTTCAATCATGTCCTCCAAGTTTTCAGCGCGGAAGCGCGGAAGTGATCCCAAATCCTCTCCTCACCCGGCTTGCTGGGGAGGATGAAAAACACAAAGATTTCTGGCAGAAAAATCTACTCCTAATAGTCAGGAAAATCCAAGAGATTGGATTGCAAAACTTGGGAAATGTGAAGATTTGATAAGATTTGAGCATTTCTTGGGTACAGTAGCAAGTAAAGTTGGGGAAGACCGGGGAGACCTTGTCAGAGAAATACACAATTGAGAATGGAAGGGTGAGAATGGAACCAATTGCGGACACCAATCTTTGTCTCCCAAAATGTGAGAAATTGTGAGAATGTGTTCACCCAAGAGAGGGCAAACATTATGGTTTCCCGCAAATCTCCTTATCAAGAAATTGGGTGGATAAAACAACACCTCCCGCAAGTCTTAGTCGATCAAAATCATCATCCCAAATGCGGTTGAACATTCGACATATCTACAAACAACGATTGTTTCTTGATGTAAGGTTTACTCTAAATTGGGGTACCCCAGAAAAATTGTCGTGGTTCAATGACCCCTTGATGGGATGCTTCCAGAAAACGGCCCCAAACATGTCGGCCCGACCTGCCTTAATCTTCGCGCGTCGGTCTTTCCGGGGCCGCGCTCCATCATTGAGCTCAAACGGGTGGTGGCAGAACCTGCAATGGTTACCTCAGAAAAATCGCAGAAGACGACGGCTTTTCATCTATAATATATGTGAGCGAAGCAATAGTAGCCCAGCCCATTTTTTACCAGTAACAGGTGGTATAAAGCATCAACATATCGGTGTGTTTTTGGCTTTACTAAGATGAACTGGTGCTTGAAGCACCGTCCTGAAATATCATGGGACTGTCATTGGGGGATGGTTGAAAATACTTTAGCATGTTTGAAACGAGCAACCAGAAAAATGTCACTTGAGCAGTATTCAAAACCAGATATGTCATCCCTAACTGGTTGAGAGCCCGATTCTCATGTCATGGGCCACTCCACAATCCCAAATTCAGATCGATTTAAGCAACTAGCCAATAAGCCCAGAAAATCAGCACACAATGATGTTTTTCTGAAATGTCATCCCTAAGTTGGACATCAAAATCAATTCAACGAAACATGTTGGTCACCCGAACCAAACCCATCAACGGGTCAAACTACCCGCGTGACCACCCGCTTGACAAAGTGGTAACTGGGGATCTGAACGCCCATGACTACCAACTATTTTATACTAATCCCTTCCCCCTATTACTAAACCCCTCCCAAATACTAAAAACTAGCGTCCGTCTCCAATTTTTGGAAAATCAGGGTCCCCCAATACTAAATACCCCCCTAAGACAAAAAACTACCCGAGGTGTTTACTATTGGGGGGGGTTAGTATGAGGGGGAAGGGATTATTTTGGTGTTCAGAAAGAACCTTATTTTCCCCTGCGACAAGCTGGACAGCTATGAACTTGTCGGGTTTTCCTAGATGGATTTGTCCGAACGTGTGGTGTTCCCGAGTCCATCCAAGTCCATGTATGTCAGAATAAAGTCAGGATACATAATATATACGTGTCAGCATTTTTGCCAGAATGCATGTATTATGGTTGGGGATAATCCGATGCAAACGTCCTTGGCATGTCAAAACCCGGGTAGTTTCATGTAAGAGTCATCTAAAATTGGTCCTGAAAAATTGAGGCGAGGGGCCAGAGGGGCAGCCCGTTTTGGAATGGAAAAAGACGCAAGGATCACAATTGCGCCCGCATTGACCCACAAACGCATATTGATGCGCTTGTGCCATTGGATGTCGCGCAGGAATGCTCGGGAATGCCGTTGCAAGATGTTGCAAGAACGCCAGCTGAGGACAGAGCTTCTCAGCTTGAGCCACAACAGACCGACATCCAAAATCATTTTGGTATTGGAATTGGAAAACATGATTGTTCTTGCCGACAAACTTGACATGCTTTTCTCTGGAACAAATTGCATCCAAATGGCGGAAAAAACTCTGAGCGAATTGGGCAAAATAGACTGCTAGAACCCGGATAATTGATGAACAACAATTTTGGCTGAGAGTTGTTTAGAGCGACTGCCGATGATTGCGCTAGCCATTATGATGTCATGCGATGCAGACTTGCAAAGTCCGAAAATTACGAATGCTCCAAGTGAGCCATCAGCAACACTTCAAAGCAACAAACACATGACATGGTGTTCCCTCCCAAATTTGGATGCCATTCGAAGGCTGCAACCCCCACAACCCCAGTGGAGAAATATGACATTGGAAAAGCGACCGGCACCTGCCATCTGCAACAGCTCTTTTCCGTCATGGGCCACCTGGGTCCGCTGCAATATTGGCATATCTTCTTTGGCTACAACCCATGCGGTTTTAGTGACATTCATTCTTGACACCCTCTGGTCATCGAACATGGTGACAATCCGCTGGGAATCGCACCCCAGGCACTAAGAAATCACACGACAAGAAGCCTGAAATAATTAGAGGATAAATATCGTGATTTTACCAACAAAAAAATGTGATATCGTGGGATAGCAATATCATTGGCTGAAAACAAACGGGATGAACATTGGAATACTGGTGATTTTCCAATCTGAAATAAGGCAGTTTTTTGGATAGTTACCAAGCGTTCCTCACCATCATTTCTGGTGATGTCATAATGACCTCCTCAACAGGAAGATTTGACCAGGGTCCAATCAGCCTGGATGCGTGGAACAGGTATTTCTCGAAATTAAGGTATCCCAAACCATTGGTTTCACCACTAAACATGACCGAATGATTTCAATGATGATTTGAGGTCCTCCATTTTTAGAAACCCTCAAGTTCCACTTCATTTGTAATTAGATCCAAATCATACTGCCTGTCTCTAGGTCTACTGCCCATGAGCATCACAAAAGGTCCAGTGTCTGACTTGTACCCGACTTCACTAGAACCCAATGGAGTCTTCAGCTGAAACCAACGCAAAGCAGTGCTCACCAAGCAAGACTGCAACTAACCTCACGATTTCGGTGGGCCTTTTGAGAGAGTTATGGAGCAACCAATATCTCACAGAAACGCTGATGCTCAACTACAATTCGCAAGGACCAGGGACCAGGATATGTCGTAACCGAAAAAAAAGCTCATGGAGTTCCCACAGGGCCAACTTTTCTAGGTCGACATGATATGACGTGCAATGCTGCACACTCAGCTTGCTGGAAAACACACGAGGTATTCTTCGATGATTTTCCCAGCAGCCTCCATAGGGGATTTCCCATTGCCACTTAAGATTCCCGGAAGGTCCTTGGTATCTGCTGACAGTGCATTCTGTACATTTCTGATGAGTAAAACACACAAATTGTTGAAAACCTCGAACAATCAAACCTTGATGCTCTCGAAAATCGAAATGTTTCGCCCACTTTGGGGACACCTGGATAAATAGGCACCCAAACCAGGGATTTGGGGAGATCCGACTTTCTTTCTTGCACGCGCGTATATTGAACATGTCTGCAAACAAAATGAGCTGGCTTTGATCTCCGCCATTTGTATACAGTATTCTTTTCTGGCTAAAACTCAATCTGGTTGCACTGATTGGTGGTTTCAACCCTCCTGAAAAATCTTTATCATTGGGTATGGCTGAATATTCCAAAACCACGAGCCAGAAATTCTTGGTTTTATGACCCTTTCTGTTTCTGTTAAATTTCCCATAATTTCCTCCATAAATTCTCCCACAGTTCCAATCGAGAATCTATGGAAATTACCCTTCCAGTCAGTCAAAAGCCAATAATCTGGATAAATTGCAATAGTTCACGAACCAGAAATACGTCTATTTTGACTCCCATGCATTTCCCATGCATTTCCCATCATTCCAGTGAGGTCGCAGTGAGGTCTTTTTTAAAAATCCAGAGTAGTCATCAACAGCAAAATTTCGACCAGGCCACACACTGGCCCTGTTGCAGGCAGTCATCATGGCCTCGGCTTTTGAAAATCCAGAGGGGACTGCCGCCTGATATTCCGATTGTGAAGAGAACCGGGACACCATCCAGTATTTTTAAACGTGGCTAGATGGGAAATGGAGTTTTTAATGGGAAAATCATCTAAAAGTGGGTCATTTTCTATTGCCACACTTACCGGAAGGTAAAACTATATAAAAATTCTACGGGATCCATGTTTTCTTAGAGAAAATACAGCAATTGATCACCAGTTTTACTGCACTTCGAGGATCATCCCAGTTTTTCTGCTTCACTGGTGCACGTCCCTGATTCCGATGATCCCCCAGATCCCATTCTGTGTCAACAAGTGGATGTATTATCATACCCACTGGTAAACTAACATAACCATGGGAAATCACCATTTTTAAAGGGAAAATCAACTATAAATGGCCATTTTCAATAGCTATGTTAGTTTGCCAGAGGGTATACAGGTTATATCATGTTATATCCCAATGAGCGGTTGCAATCCCATGGTTACACCCATGATCATCTCCCACTTTTTGGTGCTTCATTCATCAAATCCATCCGCCATTTCGCCATTTCCGACCTTTTTTGGCTTCAGTTGAGGTTAGAAATGGGCATACCTACTGTGGGATTTAAACCCTCATAAATTGGGATATAGCCTGCATAACTATGATAATACATCCAGTTGTAACTGTGGAACATGATGGGATATATGCTATATCTATACCTACACGATCATCCCACGAATCGTAACTGATTAGCACCTCATAGTTAATTGATCCATCCATGAGACCAACCACGAATCGGGGACGTACGATGACCAACGTTTCATACCCAGTTACTCACAGGGATGATCCTTCAAGCAGGGGATCATTGTTGAACTACCACCTATTTTTTATGTTTTCCTGCCCACTTGCAGCCTTGAACGGATTCCGGGAAACCGATTCATAAAAGACGGTCTTTTCTTTTTCAGAAGTGAAGAATGGATACCGAGGGGATCTGTGTTGGACACAGACCAATCGGATGTTGTTTGGATAAACGCCCGTTTTAAGCAATCAACATAGGGGTATAAGAGCGAACCTTTCCCGAGGATGGAATGAGATCGGCCTGTCCAAAAAAGCGGGAAGTTTGGGGCACCCTGAGAAACTTTAACCCGAAATAAAAGGGTTAACCCACACACAAATCCAGGGTTTCAAGGATTCCTACTTACACACACAGGGATTTGAAGCCACAAACACTTCTCATCCAGAAAATGAATATTTGAAGGGATTTACACCGCTATTTTCAGGAGCAGAATGAACCACGGCTTTTTGGACGATAGCACAGCAATCTAGCCACCACCATAGGCGTCTTTTACGCCCTCCCATCGGGGGAGTCAGACATCAGGGATCATCCATGATGTGATCCCAGCCAGGATACCCTCTGGTAAACTAACATAACTATGGAACAATTTTTAATGGGAAAATCCACTATAAATGGCAATTTTCAATAGCTATGTTAGTTTACCAGAGGGTAACCTGCTGGTCGTTATCTGAAGAACATCTCTGTCAATTAGATTCAATTGATTCCAATTGGGGGTTTCCATAAATCACGGGAGATCCCCAATGACGCTGGATGGTTTTTTTCCTGGAGTTTTCCATCTTGAAATGGATGATTTGGGGGTACCACTATTTTAGGAAACCTCCAATTAGGTCCAGAGCATGCGAAACAGAGCTGGAAATTACAACAATGATTCGATAATGATGAAAACCCTGCCACTGGTTGAGCATCAGGACGCACAGAATTGAATGAGTTGGGAACATGGATCCAGGAAACTCTGAACATATTGGGAAAAGCCATGGTTTCCTGCAACAACAGCCATAAACCCATCCAAAGACTGAAAAAAGTCAAGCAAGTGGCAAAAAGCATCAAAAAGCGGGCTATACCTGGCATTCCGCTGACTTTTTGTGTTCGAATATGGGCAACAAGAACGTTGGTGTAGTTGGTATTGCCAAACTAGTTATATCTAGTTAATGTTCATAGAGGGAAGGTTATAGGGGGCATAAATACCCAAAGTATCCCAAAGTAGAGAACCACCAGTCTTTGGCATGCTGATTCTCATTGATGACGGATCAACAAACAAAAAGTTGACATGACACCCGCAGTTTCAAAGCACATCAAACCAGCCTATCATGGTCATGCCAACCTACACGTGCTCCTTTGACTAAACCTGTAGTGAAAACAATACATTACATATTGTTTTTCATGCAACCAGCAACATTGCCCCATCATCTATGTTTTGGTTAAATATACACACACACAAATACATTGACTTCGACATATGCATCTGGGAAAAAAACAATAATCTCCAAGTCAGAAAAAACTCATTCTGGGATGATTCCCATGATCCTAACCATCATTTTTATCCGAGTCTACAGCTGGCCATCTCTATAAACTACAATAAGTTTCCCACCTGAACTTCTCCTTTCACCAAATGTTTCACCAAGACGCTCGGCCGAAGTCCAAGCGCTGCTTTGCATGGCGATCAACAGAGAGCCAAGAAACATGGGGATACGAATGTGAATGAGCTTCTAGTAACTTGACATAGCTATGGAAAAATTACCCATTGTAGATGATTTGCTAGATTTACATAGATTTACTTAGATTTACTTGGATTTACATAATTTTACATAGTTCACATTCCTTTTACTTAGATTTACTTGGATTTGCATAATTTCACATAGTTCACATTCCGTTTACTTAGATTTACTTGGATTTGCATAATTTCACATAGTTCACATTCCTTCTTAAGGATTCTTAACCATGGTGATCTTCCTTTGATTCGTGTATGGAGGGTAGCTTTGATACTCGACGTTGAGGCCATCGGCCATGTGAGGATTTGAGTCTGGAGGAGTTGACTCATCAAGTCTTTTTTGGTCACCCCTTTTTGAAAGACCCAATCTGTGGGTCAGCTCAACTTTGATGATTCGCAACATTTGGATGCTGAACAAATATCAGATCTTTCACGATGCCACGATCGCTTCCTGAAACCGAGAGACTTTGGATATGGAGGTAATGCAACGGCCCATAAACTTAGGCCCTGGTTTGTCCAAAGGTAGAGTTCAAACAGTGCTTACGTTCATCATGTTTGTTTTCTACATGGCCATAAATTGGAATCTAATCAGACATCTCGTATTTCGGGTCAACATCAATATTTTTGAGATAGTGAACCAAACCGATCATCGTTCATGTTGGTTCTGTAATTCCCATCAAATGGCTGGTTCTAAGCCCACTATATCCAGATATATATCCCAACATTCCATAATGGCTGGCGATAAATCTGGCTTCCAAGTCTTCTAATGTGAGCAGTGTTCAAAATCCTGCCATCCCTTCATATCTACTGTTTCATTGAGGTGATAGGGATTCCTATCTAAGGAACATATATAATCTGTAGTTCCCAATAAGCCAGGAAGTATAGCCCAGCAACTAACCATCAACCAACCATCACTTTTCTACCTATCTATCTATCTACCTACTTACCTACCTACCTACTTAGCTACCCACCTACCCACCTACCTACCTACCTATCTACCTATCTGCCCACCTACCTACCTACCTATCTACCTATCTACCTACCTACCTATCTACCTATCTACCTATCTACCCACCTACCTACCTACCTATCTACCTATCTACCTACCTACCTACCTATCTACCTATCTACCTATCTACCCACCTACCTACCTACCTACCTATCTACCTATCTACCTATCTACCTACCTACCTATCTACCTATCTACCTATCTACCTATCTACCTATCTACCTACCTACCTATCTACCTATCTACCTATCTACCCACCTACCTACCTACCTATCTACCTATCTACCTATCTACCTACCTACCTATCTACCTATCTACCTATCTACCTATCTACCTACCTACCTATCTACCTATCTACCTATCTACCTACCTACTTACCTACTTACCTACCCACCTACCCACCTACCTATCTACCTATCTACCTATCTACCTATCTACCTATCTACCTATCTATCTATCTATCTATCCATCTATCTATCTATTCACATGTTTACATATATACATAAAATACACGTATACATATACAGTATATATATATATATACTTGTGTGTTTGTGGTATAGTAACCAGCGACCCTAAACGTTTTCCAGGTCCGGAATGATGGCCCTCTGTCCGTCTCGGTGGCGATCTCCCGACGGATCTCGTCGAAACACAAGAAACGATGGCCAGGCCTTCTCTGTGACGGCGAAAATGAGGGGATTTCTTGGGGGATGGGAATGGGTTGAACAAAACCATAGGTTTACTGGATTGAAATATTGAAATCACGATAGGTCATGGGTTTTCCATACGTAATTTTCGGTTATAACGGTATTGCGTTTGTAACCGTAGGGTTTAGGGGTTTAGAACTATAGGTAATGGGTTTATCACTATGGGTTATCATGAATTCTGGAGATATTTGCGGGTGCACCACCCTATACCCTTCCGTCATTCAAACATGGCCAGCTGGGAAATCCCCAAACTAAATGGAGCTTTGAATGGGAAATCATCAAACTCAATGGGGGATTTTTGCACTGCCACGTTTGACTACTAAAAGGGGAAATGGTCCTCCAATTCTTCTTGCTGGGTCCCTCATTCAATGAACAGATCTAAAACCAGGGTTTTGCTTGGGGGTATTTGATATAAGGGGAAAGGGATTTTCCTAATGGGAGTATCATCGGAAATAATGCAACATTTAGCCAACTTAATATGATGGTGGGGTGTGTCTGAGAATGGGGGATTTATCCTTCAACATATGGCTATTTTACTAGGGACAATGACTGGATTCATTGGTATGCGGGAAAGTTGCAGGGTTTTCTTCACTTGAAACTCATATAGTGCTCTTGACATTGAAAATCAAAGCGGATTTTGTCTACAGCCATGAAGATTAGGAGACTTGCAACCTTGAGACTCAAATAAAATTCGCTCCTTTTGGCCCTTGAAAATCCGCCGGCCTGCCGACGTGTCTGGTGGATCTTGCTTGTTCGTAGTTGTACTGTTTGTATTGTCTTTGTCTCTGTCTAGACTTTCCCCTTGGCGCGGATTTTTCCAACTGTGGGCTAATGTGGTGGTGTCCAAAGTGGTGTTGAAGGTGTGCTCAAACTTCCGGGAAAAACCGCAAAAATCCAAAAATGTCTTGAAAACATGTCGTAATAACATGTTATGCTGTCTCGGTTGCGACATCGTGACACTTTCAACCCCGCCAGCCGCATACTTTTTTTTCTCTTTCTCTCTTTGCGTTCATCTTCAGGTTCCAAGTGCGTTTGGCATCACAGGTCCTGAGCGGTTTCCAATGGTGGACTTTGAGACATGAAAAGCACCACTGGACACACATTCATCAGATCTTGCTTGTAGGTTCGAAATTCTTTGGGAAACCACCGACGAGACAGAGATAATGCAAAGTGTTTTTTTGACTTGATGTACACATCCAAACACATTTCTGCTGGAAGGGCGTGCGTTGGCGTGGTGCACCTATAGGGTCACAGGCACAGAGTTTCTATTCGAGATCTTGGACCCCATGTTTATTTTGGGCAAGGCGCATCACGGCACCTCCACCACTTTCCATGCTATGGCTTTCGGCAACACTCTTTTGCACCACTCGAAGACACTCCTGATTGCACGTACACGAGTTTTCCAATAGAGGAGTCAGCGGCGGTACATTGACAATAAAAAATGTGATTAGCTTTAGGAACCCAAGGATCCACGAGGATGGGAAGGGAAAATGGCCTTGTAAGGTTCAACTTTATGAGTGCCACAGACTTTGTAATATGCTGTTCGGCTTTTGACTGAAAACAAGCTTAGAAGCATTTCTTGAGCAATCTTTGTCTTTGACTTTTCCACTGTTTGATATTTCAGGACTAAGAAGACAGCACAGCACCCGGACAAATGATGAAATCATACATACCTTCTGCTCATCTTCCTACGATGTTAGCGTCTCTGCGTCCAAGGAGCTGGTACGAAAGGTCCTTTTTGAAGTTCAACTTCCAAGCCAACCGATCTCCATCTTCCCCATCTTCCTTAGAGTTGATAATGGTAAAGCCAGAGCCAAGCTGGGGAACTTTCTCGGACTAGCTTAAGAATTGTGGGCTGCGCACTGCACCACGAAAACTTTGGAAATTAAAGTCTTCAACACCTACAGGAACCTCAGAGGCCCGGTCGGGGCATTATGTGTCTATGAAAGATGCTATAGATGAATTTTGAACTTTGTGCGAAGGTTGCGGCCAAGAAGCTTCTCTCACTGTGCCTTCGTTCACACTCTGCAGCATGGTTTGCCGGCACTGCAGGCGGCTTTGCAATGCCGCCGCCACCGCTGGCTTTTCGCCACTGAGGATCTCCAAGACCCAAGCGTCTTTGGCAGCATGGTTGTCAGAACCTGGAGAATCAGGATAACTTTTGCGTGGCTCATGCTGAATTTTTTGGCTGGCAAGAACAGATGTTGGGACACGAGTGTAGCTAAACAAGTGTGGTGTGACATCTTCTATTCAGATATGATGCACGCCAGGGTGCTGTCACCAGGATCTGACTTGTCTGCTGCCGCAGGTCTCTTCAGCCCCACAGCGTCCGCAGCTGCAGGTCTCTTGAGCACCCGCTTCGGCATTTGGAAGAAGACTACTACACAGCACGCAAGAGAGATCCGCTGGAAAGACACAAGTTGCGGCAAAGAAGGTGAAGCTGTGAAATTACATTCTTGATCGAAGGTAGCCATTCTCTTCGATTCTGCAATCTGAAGCTACCAGGACATCAAAAACAATACTCCGTGACTGAGCGTCCCTATCAATGGTGCATAACATAGGAACTTGAAAGACCGCCGCTATGTGTGCATGGCAAAAAAGAGATTCATTTCTCGACAGCCAACGATTTTTATCCTGACACAACGTGAAAGGAGTCAGCTGGAGTCACATACGAAGCCGTACATGCAGCTATGGCCAAGAGGCGCTGGATCGCACAGTGCCAAGACAGCAAAGCACAGGAACACAGAAGATATTTGTGATTTTTCGACGGCTGTGTAGCAACTTTTCAGTCCACAATGCACTAGTTGGTCACCCTGGAAATGTGCAAACTGTCCTCGGCTTTCTAAGTGCAGATCACTGCGTCGAAGTGGCAGCCACTCCACGCAATACGGAGCGTTTGCAACATGTGTTTTGGTTCACTCTCACACCCGCACTCTGTGACCAGGGTGAGCGATTTGGATTCGGCATCGAATTGATAAATCCGAATCCGCCTGTTCCAGCAACGCCCCAAAAAGCTGGCCTCAAAGAAGCCACCCCAACTTTGCCAATTTTGAGCCACTGGTTTGACCATGGTTCGCTCATACTCGGCCAAAGATAAGCCAGAGCTGGCCTCAAGAGCTGTGCCAATAGGAACATCTGTTCCCGCCCAATTCAGATTTGCTTTTACTGATGGGATCAACCTCTTCAAAAATGCTGCTCGGCAAGTCGTGCCCAGACTCACAATGCGATTCTTGTCAGGAATACGTTTTTCTTTCAAGAAAATTTGCGCAACACTCAGGGCCGCAAAAAGACAATTTCCATCTGGTGGTACTTTGGCAAGAACGTACTGGTGGGAAGGGATACTTTCCGCTTCACATGCAGTTGTTGTGCCAAACAAGCGGATCCGATGCGATTCTGACTCAAAGAGACCATCACCCGACATTCGGCTGGCAGGACTTGCGCAGGTGCAGACAAGATAAATATGTGGTCTCATCAATTTCTGTTACAACAACTGCGAGTACGACTAGCAATATCGTTTTCCCCTCAATCTGATTCCTTCTTTCCATTGCTTTTCGTTGACATTGCATGATGCAGCAAGTGGTTCTCTTAGGTTCCAGTGTACATGGAATCGATGTACATGGCAATACAACCATTAGTGACACACTTATCATGTGGTCTGCAGGGTTCATGTCACTGAACCTTGATGGTGTGTCTTTTGTGAAGACAAGTTTGTTCAAAACTTGTAAGATACTGCCGTACGCATTCTAAAACGAGGGAGGTACAAATGCGGCACGACAAAGTAGCTTATTGCCTTCTCACTTTGACCTTGAACACCTTACAAGCCCAATCTCCTTCTTACATGTGACCCACGGGCACTCTGGCCTGGTAATTTGCCGGGCTTTCCTGCAAGCGATCCAAGACCAGACACGCCTTTGGAGTTGCATTCTTTGCCACCTGCAGCGCAAACAGATGGCCCCGCGCCAGGAGGCAAAGCCTCTGATGGAAAGCTTGGAACACAGTTTCATTTTCAAACAAATCGTGGAGGCAGTGTAACCCATGGTGGGAAAAAATGTTCAGAAGCTAACAAAAATGCGCTTCAAATGATCCCCACTTTGACACGTGTGCACCATGAGTGGTATGTCAAAGACACAGACATGTGACAAGCATACCAAAAGTCCATGGCGACAGTGCGCATCCATGGGTTGCCACAATGGTTCGTGCCAAGTCATTTCCGGAAAACACAAGATTTCATTCACACATAGAAAACAAACCACCTTGGGGCCTCTGCGACAATGGGTCATACTATACCCCTGACTGAGAAGTGTGGGCATAGTAACAGAAGGTATGCCAGAATCAACGCACTGTCTGTCAAATCTGGATCAAAACTAGCTGAAAAGTGTGGGAATAGAAACAGAAAGTATGCCACAATCACCACACTCTCTGTCAAATCTGGATCAAGACTGGCTGAGAAGTGGGGCATAGCAACAGAAGGTATGCCCAAACAACCACAGTCTTTGTCAAATCTGGATCAAGACTGGATGAAAAGCATGGGCAACACTACCAGATGATATGCCAGAATCACAACAGTCTAGCTCGAATCTAACGCCAGACTTGCTGAGAAGCATGGGAACAGAATCCGAAGCTATGCTGCCATCGGAACAATCTCGGTCAAAGCAGAAGGTANCAGTCTAGCTCGAATCTAACGCCAGACTTGCTGAGAAGCATGGGAACAGAATCCGAAGCTATGCTGCCATCGGAACAATCTCGGTCAAAGCAGAAGGTATGCATGTGTCACAACAGTCTCGGTCAAATCTGGCTCAAGACTGGCTGCGAAGTGTGGGCTCAAGACTGGCTGAGAAGTGTTGGCATAGTAACAGAAGGTATGCCAGAATCAACGCACTGTCTGTCAAATCTGGATCAAAACTAGCTGAAAAGTGTGGGAATAGAAGCAGAAAGTATGCCACCATCACCACACTCTCTGTCAAATCTGGATCAAGACTGGCTGAGAAGTGTGGCATAGCAACAGAAGGTATGCCCAAATCACCACACGCGCTGTCAAATCTGGATCAAGACTGGATGAAAGGCATTGGCAACACTACCAGAAGATATGCCAGAATCACCACACTCTCTGTCAAATTTGGATCAAAACTGGCTGAGAAGTGTGGGCACAGTAACAGAAGGTATGCCAGAATCACCACAGTCTCTGTCAAATCTGGATCAAAACTAGCTGAGAAGTGTGGGCATGGTAACAGAAGGCATGCCAGAATCACCACACTCTCTGTCAAATCTGGATCAAAACTGGCTGAGGAGTGCCGGCATAGAAAGAAAAGGTATGCCAGAATCACCNCTTTGTCAAATCTGGATCAAAACTGGCTGAGAAGTGTGGGCATAGTAACAGAAGGTATGCCAGAATCACCACACTCTCTGTCAAATCTGGATCAAAACTAGCTGAGAAGTGTGGGCATAGCAACAGAAGGCATGCCAGAATCACCACACTCTCTGTCAAATCTGGATCAAAACTGGCTGTCCTCACGGCCGTATCTTTCTTTTCCATACGGTCTTAGTGGACAGTCTTTGTCAAATCTGGATCAAAACTGGCTGAGAAGTGTGGGCATAGTAACAGAAAGTATGCCAGAATCACCACATTCTCTGTCAAATCTGGATCAAAACTGGCTGAGAAGTGTGGGCATAGTAACAGAAGGCATGCCAGAATCACCACTGTCTCTGTCAAATCTGCATCAATGCTAGATGAAAACCATGGCAACACAATGCCAATCACAACAGGTGCTCGGTTAAAACTGGATCAAAACTGGCTGAGGAGTGCCGGCATAGAAAGAAAAGGTATGCCAGAATCACCACACTCTCTGGCAAATCTGGATCAAAACTGGCTGAGAAGTGTGGGCATAATAACAGAAGGCATGCCAGAATCACCACACTCTCTGTCAAATCTGGATCACAACTGGCTGAGAAGTGTGGGCATAGTAACAGAAGGCTTGCCAGAATCACCACAGCCTCTGTCAAATCTGGATCAAAACTGGCTGAGAAGTGTGGGCATAGTAACAGAAGGCATGCCAGAATCACCACACTCTGTGTCAAATCTGGATCAAAACTGGCTGAGAAGTGTGGGCATAGTAACAGAAGGCTTGCCAGAATCACCACTGTCTCTGTCAAATCTGGATCAAAACTGGCTGAGAAGTGTGGGCATAGTAACAGAAGGCTACGGTCTTAGTGGTGTGAGAGACAGTTTAGACCTAGTTTTCTGGCTGAGAAGTGTGGGCATAGTAACAGAAGGCATGCCAGAATCACCACTGTCTCTGTCAAATCTGGATCAAAACTGGCTGAGACGTCTGGGAATAGAAACAGAAAGTACGCGAAAATCACCACAGTCTTTGTCAAATCTGGATCAAGATTGGATGAAAAGCATGGGCAACACTACCAGATGATATGCCAGAATCACAGCAGTCTAGCTCGAATCTAACGCCAGACTTGCTGAGAAGCATGGGAACAGAATCCGAAGCTATGCTGCCATCGGAACAATCTCGGTCAAAGCAGAAGGTANGGCTGAGAAGTGTGGCATAGCAACAGAAGGTATGCCCAAATCACCACACGCGCTGTCAAATCTGGATCAAGACTGGATGAAAGGCATTGGCAACGCTACCAGAAGATATGCCAGAATCATCACACTCTCTGTCAAATTTGGATCAAAACTGGCTGAGAAGTGTGGGCATAGTAACTGAAGGTATGCCAGAATCACCACACTCTCTGTCAAATCTGGATCAAAACTAGCTGAGAAGTGTGGGCATAGTAACAGAAGGCATGCCAGAATCACCGCAGTCTCTGTCAAATCTGGATCAAAACTGGCTGAGAAGTGTGGGCATAGTAACAGAAGGCATGCCAGAATCACCACACTCTCTGTCAAATCTGGATCAAAACTGGCTGAGAAGTGTGGGCATAGTAACAGAAGGTATGCCAGAATCACCACACTCTCTGTCAAATCTGGATCAAAACTGGCTGAGAAGTGTGGGCATAGTAACAGAAGGCATGCCAGAATCACCACTGTCTCTGNGGATCAAAACTGGCTGAGAAGTGTGGGCATAGTAACAGAAGGCATGCCAGAATCACCACTGTCTCTGTCAAATCTGGATCAAAACTGGCTGAGAAGTGTGGGCATAATAACAGAAGGCATGCCAGAATCACCACACTCTCTGTCAAATCTGCATCAATGCTAGATGAAAACCATGGCAACACAATGCCAATCACAACAGGTGCTCGGTCAAAACTGGATCAAGACTGGCTAAGAAGCGTGGCCATAGTAACAAAAGGTATCCAGAATCACCACACTCTCTGTCAAATCTGGATCAAAACTAGCTGAGAAGTGTGGGCATAGTAACAGAAGGCATGCCAGAATCACCACACTCTCTGTCAAATCTGGATCAAAACTGGCTGAGACGTGTGGGAATAGTANGGCATGCCAGAATCACCGCAGTCTCTGTCAAATCTGGATCAAAACTGGCTGAGAAGTGTGGGCATAGTAACAGAAGGCATGCCAGAATCACCACTGTCTCTGTCAAACCTGCATCAATGCTAGATGAAAACCATGGCAACACAATGCCAATCACAACAGGTGCTCGGGCAAAACTGGATCAAGACTGGCTAAGAAGTGTGGCCATAGTAACAAAAGGTATCCAGAATCACCACACTCTCTGCCAAATCTGGATCAAAACTGGCTGAGAAGTGTGGGAATAATAACAGAAGGCTTGCCAGAATCACCACAGCCTCTGTCAAATCTGGATCGAAACTGGCTGAGAAGTGTGGGCATAGTAACAGAAGGCTTGCCAGAATCACCACAGTCTCTGTCAAATCTGGATCAAAACTGGCTGAGAAGTGTGGACATAGTAACAGAAGGCATGCCAGAATCACCACACTCTCTGTCAAATCTGGATCAAAACTGGCTGAGAAGTGTGGGCATAGTAACAGAAGGCATGCCANCGCAGTCTCTGTCAAATCTGGATCAAAACTGGCTGAGAAGTGTGGGCATAGTAACAGAAGGCATGCCAGAATCACCACACTCTCTGTCAAATCTGCATCAAAACTGGCTGAGAAGTGCGGGCATAGTAACAGAAGGCATACCAGAATCACCACACTCTCTGTCAAATCTGGATCAAAACTGGCTGAGAAGTATGGGCATAGCAACAGAAGGCATGCCAGAATCACCACACTCTCTATCAAATCTGGATCAAAACTGGCTGAGACATGTGGGAATAGAAACAGAAAGTACGCGAAAATCACCACACCCTCTGTCAAATCTGGATCAAAACTGGCTGAGAAGTGTGGGCATAGTAACAGAACGGCATGCCAGAATCACCACATCCTCTGTCAAATCTGGATCAAAACTGGCTGAGAAGTGTGGGCATAGTAACAGAAGGCATGCCAGAATCACCACACTCTCTGTCATTAGACCTAGTTTTGAGGCTGAGAAGTGTGGGCATAGTAACAGAAGGCATGCCAGAATCACCACACTCTCTGTCAAATCTGGATCAAAACTGGCTGAGACGTGTGGGAATAGAAACAAAAAGTACGCGAAAATTACCACACCCTCTGTCAAATCTGGATCAAAACTGGCTGAGAAGTGTGGGCATAGTAACAGAAGGCATGCCAGAATCACCGCAGTCTCTGTCAAATCTGGATCAAAACTGGCTGAGAAGTATGGGCATAGTAACAGAAGGCATGCCAGAATCACCACACTCTCTGNCTGTCAAATCTGGATCAAAACTGGCTGAGAAGTGTGGGCATAGTAACAGAAGGCATGCCAGAATCACCACACTCTCTGTCAAATCTGGATCAAAACTGGAGAAGTGTGGGCATAGTAACAGAAGGTATGCCAGAATCACCGCAGTCTCTGTCAAATCTGGATCAAAACTGGCTGAGAAGTATGGGCATAGTAACTCTTCCGTACGGTCTTAGTGGTGTGAGAGACTCAAATCTGGATCAAAACTGGCTGAGAAGTGTGGGCATAGTAACAGAAGGCATGCCAGAATCACCACAGTCTCTGTCAAATCTGGATCAAAACTGGCTGAGGAGTGCCGGCATAGAAACAGAAGGTATGCCGGAATCACCACACTTGCGGTGAACTCTGGCTGGGAGGCAAGGCGTTGTGCCAAGAGGTATGTTGGAATCTCAAAACTTTAGCATCATCTTTGGAGCACGTTGTTCCGCCGCTTTGGCGCAGGTTGTTCCGCCGCTTTGGCGCAAGTTGTTGCGCCGCTTTGGACTGGCGGCGTCGCCGCTTTGGCTTGATGGTTTCGCCGCTTTCACGGAAAGCCATATAACCTAAAACTGAGAAATATCATAAAATCCGGGAAAAAAACTGGAAAAGATGAATAATTTCTGAAATGGTCGAACAATTTCGGGAAAAAGGTCTAAATGGCAGAAAATTCCCGTAGCGTGCCTTTGAACCCAACAGCAGAAGAAAGCACCAATGGGCATCTTTTCACCCTGCGTGGCTTGGTTCCGCTACCAAGTCACCTGCCAAGCTGAAAAGCCGATTCGTTTCAAAACCTGCTGGTCGGGTGGGCTGTGTCGAGGCGATGGCCGGTGGCCGGTGGGCTAAGCCTGTGAACGGAAACGAAACAAGTAAAGTATACAGGTAAAAAATCGGTATATGCACAGAAGCCTCCAAAGAAACCTCGTGCGTTTTACAATCATCTCCAGACATGTATGGGTTTCCTATCTTTCAAACTTGCGCCACCGCCTTGTGCGGTACTACTGGTGGCATATACTCACATGGCACTTTGTGGAGAAGCGCCACGAGAACCTCATTAAGTGGGCAGTCACGGAAGGCTTCCAACTGTCCCAGAAGCCGCCGCAGCAGCCGCAGGCCACTCGCGGTGACTGCCGCGGACTGTCTGGCAGGCCTGCTTTGAATTGGGACCTTCTTCTTGACAAAGACCAGGTTGGCAGCCAAGATGAAAACAAACGTCCAGTTCGAGACCTGAAAAAAACAAATACAGACGAAGAACTGGAGAGATTGCAGAGCCTCGGGTTTGCAAGCACACATTGGCACAATGTGCGTTGGTATCTTCCATTGTGATACTGTTGACAAAAATATACCTCAGCCAGCACTAATCTTCGGTCATTCTTCTATCAACACTTTGACCATAGTCAGTTGCACATGTTCCTTAGCCTCAAGAGCTCATTGCACTTGTGGCGGTGCCCCAGCCGAACGCCAAGGAAGCGAATAAAAATCGCGCAGCTCCGCAACGAGTGTCAGGAGTTGGAGTCTCGAACGACCGCGTCGAAACCCCTTTCTTTTGAGCAAGGCAAGGGCACAGGCAAGGATAACGAGCTGCAACGAGTGCTTCTCGCCCCGCCTCCGGCTGTGCCTTGCAGCACAGTCGCTGCCGATGCTGTTCGAGCTGAAACTGCCAAGTTGTTACGGGAGGCTGGAAAGACTGGGTGGCTAGAATTACGAGATCAGGCTAACCTGCTGGCTAGAATTCGGTACAAGACCTACTGGTCACTTTGTAGCTTTGTATGGGCCTGTCCAGGCTGGGGTGCCAGCGATGAAGCAGGTGCGCTTACACAGGGAGGGTTTGCAGGATCACTGGGCTTCCAAAGAAGGCTTCTTCCGAGTTTGTCCTTTCATTGCTTTTCTTGTTCACCATGTCCCGAACTGAACGGTCAACATCGTTTAAATCAGTGGCTAGGATATCCGAAAATAGAAACCTCATCAGCCAAACAGGAAGCACTCGTGGGTCATCTGTGATCATGCTGGTGTTGAGGCCCGCCAAAACTCTGCATCATTCCGTCCCTTTTTCCCGTTGAGTATCAATGAAGAGAAATGGTAAACATAGATGCATGTCATACATGCTAAGATTTAGGGTGGAAAAAGATTTCTCGTCCCAAATTGGCAGTTTCTGATTATTACTATTCTTCAGTGTCCCCAGACTGGCTTTTTGCATCGTCCAGACCAGCTTGTAGGGACACCCGCAATAGATACCCTTAAGCACCTGCAGCTTGAAAAATGATTATGGTTNACTGGCTTTTTGCATCGTCCAGACCAGCTTGTAGGGACACCCGCAATAGATACCCTTAAGCACCTGCAGCTTGAAAAATGATTATGGTTCTCAAAAACAGTTTTAACGTTTAACCCGTTCCATGGGACGTATGAGCGTTTAGCAGCTTCCTGTTCCTCTTCGGCCAGGTGGTTGGATCTCAGACACACCCGGAACCTTCTGCGTTGCCTACTTCGACACCCACTGCCGATGCTGAGGCCACTGGTCCCACATAGGGGCGTTTTCCATTGCAGAAATTTGGGGGAAGTTGGAACCTTTTGTCCAACATTGCTGTGTCATTTGTNTGCCGATGCTGAGGCCACTGGTCCCACATAGGGGCGTTTTCCATTGCAGAAATTTGGGGGAAGTTGGAACCTTTTGTCCAACATTGCTGTGTCATTTGTTCTCTTGTTCACGGTAAATGACTTCGGTGTGTTACAAATAGTCTTGAAGTACGTTTGCATTAGATGTTCCAAACTGAAGACCTGTCGCATGTTCTGTTGAACATCAATGCGTGGCTACTTGGTTGCCTTTTGTGGTCAGGTGGGAGGAAGTCAGATGATTGCGACCGTCCCAGCTACTGCGGCACCACAGGCGTCTTGGGCCTTCAGGCCTAGACCCTGGTTGGAGTTCAATCCATACACCGCCAGAACACCAACATAGATAGTGGCATACATGTCTTAAATGGTTAAGTTTCTCGGTGGAAACTAAGGAAAAACGACTGTTCTCCTAATATCGCAGTTTCAAACGGGTCTCCTTCAGGGTGTCCCCAGGCTGGCTTTTTACATCATCCAGACCAGCTTGGAGGGACACCCATAATAGATACCCCTAAGCACCTGCAGGTTCAAGAATGATCGTGGTTCTCGAAAACAGTTTGCAACGTTTAACTCGTTTCACTGGGACATGAGCGCACTTAGCAGCTTCCTGATCCTCTTCGGCAGGTGGTTGGATTTCAGATGCCACACAGGGTGTGACTTGAGTAGTTGTCACTGATGTCACAGTGGTGAAGTACTTTCGCATGTTATGTTGAACATCGATACGTGGCTACTTGGTTTTCTTCTGTGGTCAGGTGGGAGGAAGTCAGATGATTGCGACCGTCCCTGCTGTGCTGCCTGCTGCAACACCAGCGGGCGTCACGGGCGTTCAGGCTTAGACCCTGGTAAGAGTTCAATCCCTACACCGTCAGAACACCAACATAGATAGTGGCAGACATGTCTTAAGTGGTGAAGTTTCTTGGTGGAAACTAAAGACAAACAAGAATTCTCCTAACATAGCAGTTTCTAACAGTCCTCCTTCAGGGGTGTCCCCAGACTGGCTTTTTGCATCGTCCAGACCAGCTTGTAGGGACACCCGCAATAGATACCCTTAAGCACCTGCAGCTTGAAANACTGGCTTTTTGCATCGTCCAGACCAGCTTGTAGGGACACCCGCAATAGATACCCTTAAGCACCTGCAGCTTGAAAAATGATTATGGTTCTCAAAAACAACGTTTAACCCGTTCCATGGGACGTATGAGCGTTTAGCAGCTTCCTGTTGCTCTTCGGCCAGGCGGTTGGATCCCAGACGCGCCCGGCACCTTCTGCGTTGCCTACTTCGACACCCAGTGCCGATGCTGAGGCCACTGGTCCCACATAGGGGCGTTTTCCATTGCAGAAATTTGGGGGAAGTTGGAACCTTTTGTCCAACATTGCTGTGTCATTTGT
>BGPT01001155.1:245764-260891 GCA_003297045.1 Symbiodinium sp. clade C Y103 | reverse complement strand
ATCATCATCATCATCATCATCATCATCATCATCATCATCATCATCATCATCATCATCATCATCATCATCTATCATCTATCATCTATCATCTATCATCATACGATTTAAATATGTACTATCATAGATATATATATATATAAAACAGAACTGATTCTTGTCAGTATCATGACAATGCAACTAAAAATAATACTGGAAGAAAAACATTGCAGACTACCAGGAACCCACTTGTGACCTTCATCTTTGTACATCCTCAAAACATGCGCGACACCAGGCTTTGCTTGCATGTTGTCTGGGCAAGAATTGCATGGAAGTCTTTTGGGTGACAATTTGGAAAACCATACATGGAAGTGAGAGGAAGTCACTGGAACTTCATTATCACTGGGTTGATTGGAAAATTGTTCATACAAAACTATGGTGTTGAGTGCTTCTCATTACCCTGCAAAAAAGTTCTAGACAGCTGTCACAGAAAATTGGCTACAGCAAACATCTTCAATCAAAATGCATTGGCCCATCATACAACAAGACTACACAACTCAAATTGCCAGTAGTTGACGACTTTGACGGCCCGGAAATATGCGGAAGCCACTAAGATACATCTTCGCACATTGGAAGGAAACATAAGAGTATCTAAAAACATTAACTTGGCTGGTCTTTCCAACCCCTCAGAATTGTCAGCCATTGAAGATCATCATCCCTTTTGTTGGGACGTGGCATCAACAAACACGTGGAACCGTGGAACTACTTGCCACCACCAAGTGTTGGTAAGATATACCCACTCTATCCATCTATATCCCCTCATATTCCCCATCTATGGTGGTCTTAAAAACCTGGCGGCAGATCATTCACCTGAAATAGGTTAACCATGTTGGATGCTTCCAAGTTTTCACCCGGAAAGAATCCACAAGAAAACATGTTCCCATTGTTGTCGGTATTATCTATATTCCCATTTCATCCCAGTCTTTTGGTTAAACACACAATCTTGTTGGCCTTGTTGGCAAACATGCATAGGAAAACTAAGATGGTGTCTGATGCTCCAACAACAGAACCCTGCTTCTTCCAGAGAAACGGAAATGGGCACACCTTTTTTGGTGATTGGATTGGGGTCTTTAGTCCTTACAAAGAATGCCTGCGCAGTCCTGCGCAGTACATCTTTGAAGGAGCAGGTCTATCCTATCGCCTTCGGCGAAGGATGTTGACACTCATGAGATTCCGCGATCAAACTGCAAGAAGTATGTAAGGGAAGGATAAACCCCAAAATTCACCTTATCCCAGAAAGAAGACACCATATGTCAACGTGCATTCTGTCCAACTTTTTGCTTTTGGATTGTTGTTTGTGCATTTTGGGGGTCATACTTCTTAAGCCATTTTTGGCTCAACATATTGGGCGCTGCCGCTCCAGCGGAAACCGACATCTTCACCGCTGCTCGCGTGATCGTGCCCGTGATCTTATTCCACAAGTGAATCTTAGTCCAAAGCAAGCGACCCGGATTGTGTTCCAAGGGATTCATCAGGATGGCTACGCTTTTCACCGCGCCGGACATTCTACTCTCTGCAAGATGGGTTTGACTGAACAATTGGACAAACCCTTGAAGAATAACATGGTTCATTATTATCTATTCCATGTTCAAGCTGCATAAAAATAGCAATCACTTGGAAGTACAGCCCATTTCTGGGCAACCCCATTTTGTGGAAAATGTCCTCCTTCCATTTTTAGCAGCAAAATTAACCCATTTTCGGCTACCATTCTCCAGTCGGGTCACCAAATACGTACTGACCTCTCATACGCGAAAGTGCCAACAATCGTTGATACAATGAAGTGCTCCACATAGATAGCTCAGTTGGTTTCTAAGTCAGTTGAGTTTGGGATTCATGGTAGACATCAAACTATGCTCATGGGTAATAAACGAAGTTATCACTATGTATAGAGTGAATTACAGTTTACCATGTTCTTCATAATTTATTCTTCCATCTATGGCCAACATTTTTTTTGCGACTTAGGACGTTATTTGTGCTCGCCATGTCTGTTCCGGAAGGCTCGATAGAAGAATTGCTGACTCAAAGTCTGACGCACATGTCTCAAGGAACAATCAAGATCTCAATGGGCATCCCTTACACTCCCTCGTCAATAGTAGGGGATCATCCATAGTTTTGATGCACTAAAAAATGTAAATAATAGATATAAAATATAAACCCTCATGTGTCAAGTTAATCCATTTAACTTTTACGGAATCAAAGGAAATCTCTCCTGGCAACCCCATCTTCATGAAATGGTTGCGGCATATGGCAAAATTGTGAAGCTGGGCATTCCATGATGTTGTAGTTTTTTGTTGTTTGGCTGCTGCCTCCCCTGATTTAAGACATGCCCATACTCTGGTTCGACATTGAAAACGAAACGTCTACCAGAAGTAGCCAAATCAAAGAGGATAATAAACATGACTGACCCCATTGGAAACACGTGAAAGGAAGAAATAAACCAGAAAAAACAACACAGCTTTCTGAAGTTGAACTACCGCGAAGAAGAATGCAACATCCTTAGACCCTTCATACGTACCCCACTTTTTATCTGTACAAGCGAGCAAATGAACCAGCATGTTCAGTTTGATCTCATCACAGTCACCTCCCATCCACTAAGCATAGAACTAAATCTCTCTGAATGTAGTGGTTTTGATGTGGGTTTGTCTGAAAATAGGGTGTTCCTAAGTCCGATTTTATGGCTACACATCGTGTTTAGCACATCGCAGTTGTTTTCCCCGTATCCCCCATTTTCAGACACATAAAATCGTCTTTGCTTCCAGATTTTTCATCCCACCTCCCCCTCTTTGCATAGAGAAACTGACCCTGGAGCACCGGCTGTCCGACTCAGAGGTTCTGGCCGGGGTGGCTGACTCCATGACCATCAGCAGCCTGCACAGAGCATAGTTCAGGTCAGGTAACATTGAAACACATTGAAACCCAAACATATCATGCTTTAAAGCATATTCTTGGAGTACGGGAAATCACCTATGTTGACATAGCATACTAAAATACATCTGGAAGAATCAACATAGTTCATACATCTTCATACATGCAATGTTGGCAACGCCGCATTTTCCAATGCCCTGCATCTGTGAACTGACTCCACTTGGAGTTGAAATGCCGCGACAAAATTTTGTGGAAACATAACCAGCTCACCGCAAGCAGATCAATAAAGCCAGATTCTCAAATGCAGGGCACTGGAAGATACAAAAATGGATAGATCATTTCACATTTCCAAGTGCGCAATCCAATACAAGTTTATCACAGCGACAACTGAACTGGTGAAACAAGAAACACATCCAGCTATAGCTATGTCATGGTCCATGTTTGCCCTTGAGTAGACACACAACCAATGGTTGGTCTATGTGTTCCTTGGTTTTTCCAATGTTTTTGTTGTGCAACCGTATATGTTGATATATGTTTGTTGTATGAAATAAATTCAACGACCGCCCCGTACGATGGGGCCTGCTAATCTTTCGGTCCAAGTGCTTGATTTCTCTTTGAGTGGCAACCTGCGCCAAAAATCAGCAAGGGAACTGGTGTGGTTCTGCTTCAGGAAACACAAACTGATGATGCTGCCCGGGGCCCTATAACCGCCGGCAGCTCCACCACTTCCCGACCCTCAGTCTTAGATAACCAACCAAACGTCAAAGGTCGTGTGATACTATCCCATACAGGCAAAGAACCTAAGCTCACCATCATTAAACCACACAGCAACTCAATATACTTCAGTTTAGATTTATTTTACAGAACTCACACCCCAATTCCCGGAAAGAGTGCGGACATGTGTTGGCAACCTGTACTTGCTTGATTGAGAGCAGCACAAACAAGAATGTGTTCCGTTTCAAAGTCGGATTTTGAGACCATATCCCCACTTTTGAGCGGGGTCCCGTTTTCCACCGCAGCTGCTTGCTGTTTTCTTGTGCCTCACCCTAGGCCAAGAGTTACTTCAAGAGTTCCAGGAAGATGCAAGAAACTCAGATGGCTCCAAGGGAGAAAGAGCAAAGCTTTGTGATATTATGTTGCCCAAAGTACTTCCAAGAACGCTAGCTCAAAAAAGTATCTCAGCAACTCGGCAGGCAAAGAGAAGAGAGAGAAAGGAGGAGGGACGAAGAGAGAAACAAAAATTCGAGGGATCCCCACCGACTGAATATCTATCTGACCTTTGCTCTGACTTTCTATCTGACATATTTTTCTTGCATCCTATCTGACATATTATTCTGGTATTCTAATATTTGACATCATAAATTCCGACAAAAAAAAATGACATGCAGTCTAGTCTATCTAACATTTTCCCTGGCACCCTTATCTGACATTCTGTCTGCCATCTATCTAGCGTCCTGTCTGACATATATTCTGACATTCCATCAAAATTCTATCTGACATATTCATACATATTCAAACATTCGAAATTTGACGCTTCAAAGGCATAGTGTTCGGGTCCGGCAAGGCCCAAAGAGCTGGCAAGCTTTCCATAATGTTCAGCCGCCAGGCCCACAGAGCGGGCGTTTCTAGAGCCATTCAGACCCTCAGTCAAGCAATGTCAGGCAGCAAAGCCCAGCCATTCAATCATGCACTCATTTCATGGTTTGTTCAGCCAGTATCATTCAATCTGTCATCCCTTCGACCAATGGATCAAGTGCTCATGTCAGCCGGCAAGCTTTGTATACTTTATAATATTTTTCTTAGAGGCCGACATTTCCACCCCAGAGCTGCCTGAGACCATATGATAATGTATTGTTCTTTTGGACACAAATTTCAAAGTTTCCGAAAGCTTCAACGCTTGAATGGTTTGGACAAACTCCGCGGCAAGAAAGAGGACCTAACTTCCACACAAAAATGGGCAAACGCTGTTTGACATTGACGACACTGCAGCAATGTCACACCCTAAGTTTAACACACTGCGATTGTTTCAAAGCCCCTTTTTCCCCCTTGGTGCGCGAGTGGTTTCCAAACAGGCCTGGTCAATCGCTCTCGCATTGCCTTTGCAGCGCAGCATTCCATCAATGAATTCCTGCTCGTCGCGGCATTGGAAATTGAAAAGAAACTACCAAAAAAGAAACAGCACTGACATCTTCACATGTAAACGGCCTGCCTTCCACAGCGGCCAGAAAATTGCTCACCAACATTAATCTTCGGTCAGATGTGCCCGCGGCATGGCAACTGCCCTTTCATTTGTTCGGTGAGATTTGCCGTTCCATTGCCCCTTTGTAGACGCAAGAGCATTTCAAACTGCAATTATTTGTTGGCAAGTTGGATGCACACCCCACAGGCCCAGAAATCCGCCGACCCCTGCGTAGGTGGGGAAGCCTACCCCAAGGCGCATTGAACCTTGTTCTCCAAGCTTCCCCCTTCTAACGGAGGCCCGGGGGCAAACACGGGGCAAACACAGGGGCTTGCAAAAGCTGGCCGAGTTTCCACTTCCGGTGTTTCGAAACAGCAGCTTGGCTTGCCAGGCTTGCTCCAGTCTCACGATTTTTGCTGCTGGTGTTTGGCACTTTCGTTCTCGAAGGCTCACAGCCAAACCCGTTCAAAGGCACACAAAGGCTTGCATCTTAATTCTCGAAAACCACCCAAAGGTGCACAGGCTTGCTGGAGCACGCGACATTAACAGGGGGCTCCAAACTGCTGTCTGACACTTCGTTCTTGGGGCTTCAAGGTCAAGGCCCCAAGGCCAAAACCCTCCAAAGCGCACAGAGGCTTGCAAAGCTTGCCCAAACTCCATTTTGAAGGGGTGAAATCTGTGCTTTTGCTCGTGAAATCTCCATTGTCCTTTCCTTTCAAAAAAAATCACTCACATGAGATCCCTTACTGGCCTCTCCCTAAAATGGGGTCGGCAGCACAGGGGCGGTAGCCCTTTAATTTGACAGACTTTGCTAACAGGGGTTTTCTATGTACCATTAAAAAAAACATATCCACCAAAATCCATTTTCAACCGTGGATGCACTCCCAAGCGTTTGAAATGTGAATTGTCCATGTCAAGATCTCACGTGGCGCCAGGCCCCTACCATTGGCTGACAAGTTGGACAAGCCCAAATTTCTCGTTGTTTAGATTCCGGGTGGTGCTGAGCCCGGTTTACCAGTGGATGCAACAGTGGAAGAAAAACACATGCTAGCCAATGGTTCCCACTTAAATTATCTGAAATTTATATATAGATATATTTTTCCCCAAGTGTTTTGTTAGTTGATACATCCCGGATGATTGTCAGAATGCTCTCTGGTGCGCGGCATCCTCTCCTCCAAGGTCACTGTCCCGTCTCCATCATCTAAGATGTGGAAGAGCGCTTTGCTTTCATGAACGTCCTCCGCAAACGAACAAGCGGATATATTTCTCAAATGATTCCACTTCGAACGATCAAAATCTTCGAATCAATCTCCTTGTTGTGTCATTTGTGGCGGATATATGACATCCATCTAGCATGTTGATTGACATATGTTGACATATGCGTCCTCGAACTGCCACGTCAAGCTAAATCTTTTTGTCACGAAGGTCATATGACAATGCTTCTTGTCAGCACACATGTGGGAACATACGTCAGTTGAGATAAGTTTGGTACTGATGAAATAGTTTAAATCGTTTACAATTTCCTTACAAAATAAATTTGGCACTGACAGGTGTGTGACTGTTGAAGTAAGAGTTGACATACGTTTGCAATCGTTTGCACTGCATGTGCATTGAGTTTGTGCTGACACATCTAATACCCTATGTGATAGCATCCGCACTGGCACATGTACACTGCACTGACATTCTATACGTATCTATACGTGCTATTTCCTGACGTTCTGGCTTATGATGCCATGTTTTACATGACATTTGTGGTCACTTGCGCCGTGAAAACATAACATGACACAACGACACTGACATACCTTTGACATGCGTGCTGCGTACTGACACATGCCTTACACTTTTGCCTATGCGTGTGCGTTTGCATATCTATTGAATTTGACGGGGTTTTGCCTGTTGAAAGTGAGAAATGTTGTTGGACGGACAGGGCCGACACGCTACGGCATTTTTTGCTGTAGTGCGGTTGAACTCGTATCGGGGCAGGATAGCCAGTTAGAGCGCTCTCGGCCAGAAATCTGTGGTGATACAGGTATACCGGTAAACCAGTAGCACCGCACCAGGCGGTGGCGGAAGTTTCAAAATAGGAAACCTGTGGGAGAGGTTCGTTGCTGTGACTGATGGATGGCAGAGCGAACCTACTGATACGTGGTTGGAGGCAGCGCAGTGTAGTTGTAATGTCGTGTAGTTGTAGTTGTGGCTGTAGTTGTAGATGTAGTTGTGGTTGTAGTTGTACTTGTATTGTAGTTGTAGTTGTAGCTGCATTTGTAGTGCAGTGCAGTGTAGCGTAGTGTAGTTGTAGTTGTAGTTGTTGTAGTTGTAGTTGTTGTACAGTAGTTGTAGTTGTTGTAGTTGAAGTTGTAATACTTGTTGTTGTTGTTGTTGTTTTACTTGTTGTAATTGTTGTAGTTGTTGTATTTGCTGTAGTTGCTGTTGTCATGGAATTGAAATTGTACTGGTTGTAGTAGTTGTAGTTGTAGTTGTAGTTGTTTTACTTGTAGTTGTAGTTGTAGTTGTAATTGTATTTGTAGTTGTAGTTGTAGTTGTAGCTGTAGTTGTAGTTGTAGTAGTTGTAGTTGTAGTTGTAGTTGTAGTTGTAGTTGTAGTTGTAGTTGTAGTTGTAGTTGTAGTTGTAGTTGTAGTAGTAGTAGTTGTTGTTGTTGTTGTTGTTGTTGTTGTTGTTGTTGTTGTTGTTGTTGTTTTAGTGGCTGTTCTGGTTGTAGTTGTTGTAGTTGTAGTTGTTGTTATTGTTGTAGTTGTTGTAGTTGTAGTTGTCATGTAGTTGAAGTTGTAGTTGTAGCTGCTGTAGTTGTAGTGGTTGTAGTGGTAGTAGTGGTGGTAGTAGTGGTAGTAGTAGTAGTAGTTGTTGTTGTTGTTGTTGTAGTTGTCATGTAGTTGAAGTTGTAGTAGTAGTACTAGTAGTAGTAGTAGTAGTAGTAGTAGTAGTAGTAGTAGTAGTAGTAGTACTAGTAGTAGTAGTAGTAGTAGTAGTAGTAGTAGTAGTACTAGTAGTAGTAGTAGTAGTAGTAGTAGTAGTAGTAGTAGTAGTAGTAGTAGTAGTAGTAGTTGTAGTAGTAGTAGTAGTACTAGTAGTAGTAGTAGTAGTAGTAGTAGTAGTAGTAGTAGTAGTAGTAGTAGTAGTAGTAGTAGTAGTAATAGTAGTAGTAGTAGTAGTAGTCGTCGTCGTCGTCGNAGTAGTAGTAGTAGTAGTAGTAGTAGTAGTAGTAGTAGTAGTAGTAGTAGTAGTAGTAGTAATAGTAGTAGTAGTAGTAGTAGTCGTCGTCGTCGTCGTCGTCGTCGTAGTAGTCGTAGTAGTCGTCGTCGTTGTAGTAGTAGTAGTCGTAGTAGTAGTAGTAGTAGTAGTAGTTGTTGTTGTTGTTGTTGTTGTTGTCGTTGTAGTTGTAGTTGTTGTAGTTGTAGTTGTAGTTGTAGTTGTCATGAAGTTAAAGTTGTAGTTGTAGTTGTTGTAGTTGTAGTTGTAGTGGCTGTTGTGGTGTAGTTGTTGTAGCTGTAGCAGTTGCAGTTGTAGTTGTAGTAGTTGTTGTAGTGTAACATTCCGAAACAAAGCAAATCTGCGAGACTTCCTCAATTTTTGAAGTTGACAACATCAAAAACGAAGCAATTCTGCGAGGATTCCCTCCAAAATGGAACGTTGAGTGTGCAGGTGACGGCCTCGTACCAATGCGTTTTGCGATCTTTCCATGCCATGTCTCTAGAGTACTGCGCCTGCCATGAAAAAGTCACGCCAGGTCATACAAAGTGTTGCACCTGTCACGCAAAATCATCTTAGCAAACTTGAGGATCGGATGCTCCAAAATGACACCCCTCTCAGGAAATCAGCGCCCTGACCTCTTAACATGTTTGCTTCAAGTGTCTCTTGTACTGCGCCTGTCACAAAAAATGCATCTTTGCAGATCCTCTTCAAATGTCCCACGCCTGCCATCGTTTTTGAAAATGCGACAGAACCCACACGTTTGACTCACTTTTGACAAGGTGCAGAATCCCTTGCGCCTGCCACACAAAGCGACGCTTCAACATGCAAAAGTGGTCCAAACCCTTGAGTTTTTTACGATTTTCACTTCCAAATGTGCTTCGCGCCACAGCGCCGTGAACTTTTTCGACATCACAACTTCCAAAAGGGGTCCGACCATGAGGTGTGTTGTACATTTTCACTTACAAATGTGCTTCGTCCCACAGCGCCGTGCACTTTTTCCAAAAGTTGTCCGAGACCGACAGTTTTTAACACTTTTTACTTCCAAATGTGCTTCGCGCCACAACGCCGTGCACTTTTTCCACATCTCAACTTCCANCAAAAGTTGTCCGAGACCGACAGTTTTTAACACTTTTTACTTCCAAATGTGCTTCGCGCCACAACGCCGTGCACTTTTTCCACATCTCAACTTCCAAAATTTGTCCGAACGTGACAGTTTTTATAACTTTTTACTTCCAGATGTGCTTCGCGCCACAACGGCGTGCAATTTTTCATCTCTCATCTGCCGAGATGTCTCCGCACCCGCCGCTTGAGCGAGCCTATTTTTCGACCCTCCGGAGCCACAAAACATTGGAAAAACACAGTGTTTCGCGACTTTCCTACCTTTTAGCGCACCTGCATCTTCTCTCTTCTGACCTTCTCCTCTCTGATCTTCTCTCTTCTGACTTTCCTCCTGGCTGTGCTTTTCCATCTGTCCGTATTGTCGGAAGGTTTAGCTTCTAAACTTGCTTCGATAAATAGATAAATCACTGAGGTTTCGCAGATATTTCACCCATTGGCCTAGAACTCGACTCTGCCCACTCTTGGCAAGGGTGCGAAACCAGCTGATCGCAATCCGGAAATTGTAGGCCAAATGAACTGAACCAGGCCCCAACCAAAAGTTTGCGCGGGCCGCACCATGTCCAGCATGAAAGTGGGGTGTAAATACTGAGTTTCAATGTGGTGTCCCCATCTAAATTCACATTTTGATCTTGGCTCCTTTTAGCTTCCCAACCTCAAATAGCCATCAATAGCCAGCAAATTGGTCCCACATAATGTGCATCCCAGACGCCAAGTCTAGGGACGTTTGGAAATACGCTCTGACCTCGTTGGGGATCACCAAATGCAAAATGCAGGATACAAAAAGGGTTTGAAGTGCACCCTTCGGTGATCAAACTGGCAATTGAAAATCCACTGGTAAATGATATTTCAGAAGAACATCCACTATAGTTTAAACGGAAAAAAATGTTTGATTACCAGAAGGTGCAAAAAATAGCACAGTGTCAAGCCAGGATTAATCACCCCCTAGGCTGCTTTATTTGTGGGAGTAGCGATTGGCAAATGAAGACCTTCTTGGGGAACCTTCCAATCAATCAACCAAGATTTCTTGATCTGGCGTCGACAGACATTAAATATGCTTGTAATGATGTCTAGCGAAGGAAAGCGGTATGAGACTACTAAGTTGAAAGCAAACAATCATCAGAGCCGCCATGTATGGTTTTAGCCCATCCCAAACATACGAGTCAGCTCTGATCTTCTGAACTACTCTCCAACATTTTTTTTCCCGATTCAATGGCAATTTAAAGGGAAATCCAGCTACACCGGAGGGTGGGTCAAGGAATAACCACAATCCGGAAGGTCTGTGTGTTCCAACTCTGCCATTGTAGGAATATGTTCTTCGTGACCAATTTTAGACACCAATCAAATCTTCCACGTATTGTTTAGCAGCAACACAGCAACCCGCAAGAAGATAGAAGAACCTAAGCAAACCATTGTGGGATTTCCCTACTAAGCAAACCATAGCTAACAGCAACACTTGACTGTCGGATTTTCACTTTTCGGTATCATTCTCTGTCTTATTTCCTTTCCAGGGGTTGGTAAATGTCCGAACTGAACATCACCAGCTATTGAGGATTTCATGAACTAATCTCCAACACACACTTGAACATGATGTTCAAAATCCCCAAGACGTGATATCTTACCCTCTATAGATTAACAATCACTAACATAGATGTGGAAAATCCATGGTTTCAAAATCCATGGTTTCACTTTTTTGGAACCACCCTTGTCCAATCTCCCAACCTAACGTGGTGTAAAATCCCGAGGCCAAGGCGCCACTGGTCTCTCCAGGGCCTCCACCAAGCGCTCCTCGGTGATTTCGCCGTCGCCTTCGGCATCGATGGCACCGAAGATGGCCTCCAACTTTCGGGCATATTGCTCCTGGAAAGTTGGGTCTGAAAATGAGGTACCCCAAATCTTCATGGTTTATCATACATGTTATATTATGTTATATTAACATAAAGTATGTTATACAGTTATACAGTTATACATATTCCCTATACTCTTTAGTGGCTATCAATAGGGTATACCATATTTTCAGACGCACCCAGTTGCCGCGGGACGTTGTTTGAAAGACATGACTTGAACGGTTAAAAGTTTGATAGAGAAGAAGGGAGTGGGGGCACTTGCGCGCCCGGATTTTGGATCACCTGCTCACCGGACCAGCTTGAGTCACTTACGCACCCAGATTTGTAGCTCACGCTAGCACCTACAGGACACAAAGTGGCCTACCCTTGTAGGTTTTCAAGTAAGGAAACAAGGGATTCGGGATTTAGGGACGGAGACTGGGGGACACGCAAAATGCTTCTACGCAGATCATGAAAACCAACCTTGGCTCTCTCGCGCAACTGGACCAAATGCGATACATCTCACCCCTTTAGGTTTTCAAATCAGGGGACGTGGGGGATCTTGGAACAAGGGGTGGGAGGGATAGGGGACATGGGGAGAGAAGAGGCGGGGACAGTCGGGGAGACAAGAGGATAAACCTAAACAAAAACAAAGAAAAGTGATCGGGAGACAAAACCCAGAAACACATTCTGGAGAGACAGCAAAAACTTAGACAACACAGACACGATGGTACAGCCGTGGAGAGCGGGGGATAAACATAGACCAACAAAAACATGTATTGCTACTTCTACATTAGCTCTGGAAAGATGTGGAAAATGTCTATGGTGGATTTTGTTGTTGGCTCTTTGCCACAAACATGTCTCTGCTCGTACCATCTCCACCCTCATTGATTTCCCAACCCGTTTGTCACAATGCTCTGTTCTCCAACAACTTTAAAAGATATACCCGATGTGGAGGTGTAAAGTCTATATTTCAGATTCAGAACATTTTGGTGAAGTTCCGGGAAGCCACACATCCTTTCATTCATCAGAACACGTTAGTTACAGTAGCAAACTTCTGTACAAATGTTAAGTTGCTGACGGAAGGCTTTCCAGGGATCCACCAATATTTGGTCCCGAAGAAGCGTTTTGCGCTTTTGGGAGAACAGACAAAACGCTTCTTAGGTTGTTGGCAGTTACGTTGGCAGTTACATCAAAGGGAAAAAAACGCTTCTTTGGAAATGGATTGGTGAAAACCTGGTGAAAACCTAGTGAAAACCTGCTGAAAACTTGGTGCAAACCTGGTGAAAACCTGGTGAAAACCTGGTGAAAACCTGGTGAAAACCTGGTGAAAACCTGGTGAAAAGTTGGTGAAAACTTGGTGAAAACTTGGTGAAAACCTGGTGAAAACCTGGTGAAATTTCAAAAACTTGCTGAAAACCTGGTGAAATTTATTGAAGAAACGTTTTACATCTTGAAATTTAACCAAAAGAGGCGTTTTTTCCTTATTTTTGGTGAAATTTAACCGTTTTGGCGGTGAAATTGAATGTAAAACATACACCCGGTCAAAACCTGGTGAAAATTTGGTGAAACCCTTGGTGAAAACCTGGTGAAAACTGGGTGAAAACGTGGTGAAAACCTGGTGAAAACTTGGTGAAAACCTGGTGAAAACCTGGTGAAAACTGGTGACATTTCCAAAACCTAGTGAAAAACCGGTGAAATTCTCACAACCTCGGTGAACATGGCAATAAGTTTGAAAGAAGCGTTTTGCTCTTTGGGGTCTCCGTGCAAAACGGTTGTTGCAATCTGGACTTAACATGTTTGGTCAAAACGCTTCTTTGTCCTCCGTACCCAACCGCTAAGCAACTCAACATGTACATAAGGACGATGTGAATGTTCGGTGTTCACATCATGTCAAACATGAGGTGGCAACGGAAGTTATAAAGTAGAAGCATCAGATCATGCTAACACTAGGTGATGTTGACAGTCCAGGAGCATTCGTCGCTTCCTTCCTTACTGCCTTCATTCTTTCGCTCATGTTGTTTCATTCCATGTCATTCCGTTCCGTTCTATTCCATTTCATTCCCCATTTGATTCCGCACCTTTCTGTTTCATTACCTCATCCATTCGTTCCTTACACCCTGCCATTCCTTAAATATTTCATGTCATGCTTGCATTCATCCTTTCGCGTCATTGATTTCATGCTCTTTCATGTCGCTTCGTTGGCATCTTAAAAACCTCAATATTTCAAGGCTTCTGCATTCCATAGACGTTCTTCGAGGCCATGGATGTCTTAAAACCATTGGTCTTTGTACTTTTTAAGCACGATCGGCACTTGTATCTGATGTGTTGTCCATTTCCTGGAGATTTCAAAAATTTCGTAGCATCCTCTACATTTGCAGAGATCGCAGGTGCATAAGCGAGAAGAAATCTTGTGCACAAGGGGAAAAAAATCCCTGTGCAAGACATGGAACAGGTTGCTGACTGATTTGAATTCCAACAATTCGGGGCATTGAGAGAAAACAATCATTGTCACCTTATCACTCTTGGAACCCAGGAACACCTCCCAACATGGAGGGTGTTCCAGGCCAGCTTGACAAATTCAGACATCCCAAATGTAGTTACAGATAGTTCCAATATATGTTACAGTAAATTGCCTCGAGTAAGCTTCGCCATGCAGAAAAAGGCACCTAAGGAACGTGTTTGGAACCATGAACCAGATGTGAAACATTGAAAATCTGAGATCGCACCCCGAGGTTTGTTTCTTACGTACCCATTTTGTTTGTTTAAGTCCGGTCTGGTGGGTGAAATCACCAGTTTTGCCGAAACAAATCAAACTCCTTCTTGACCAATCTCTCGGCCACCAAATGCTCGGCATCGTTCGCGGCAGCGTCTAAGGTGTCCTTCAAAAACACCGCAGTGATCCTGAACCGCCGACGTAGTTTTGTGGTTTTGGAACAGGAGGCTCCGAAGATGAGAGTCTTGGCTGAAAAAAAGGCAAATAAAACAGAATAAATAAATGAGAGAGAGAGAGATATATATATATATATATATATATGTATAAAATATACGACCCTGGCGCCATGGTCTAAAACCAAGTACAGCTGGATGTTCATCCCTTCCAAATATGGCAACATAGAAAATAAAACGATAATACTTGTTTTTCATCCATGCCCATGCGATGTTGGTTGAAGATAACCTTTTCTATCACCCTTACATGGGGCTGGCCATGTTGATGTGGGATCTGGGATGAGTTCTAGCTGGACGTAACTACCAGGTACACCGGCCACAAATGCCAATGGATCAAAAACCACTTCATGGCCGATCACAATGTTCAAATTGCTTGACACCCAACGCATTTTACTGATCTGTGTTTGCTGGTGAGCTCTGGAATTTGTAGTTCCATGGGGCTAAGTATGGGTGAATTCGTAATGCTAGTTCACAGTGCCTTTCTTTACGCGCTAAAAAACTCACCTATGGTTTCTCCCACACTGTTGCACTTGTCAGCAAGTCACGGCTTCTGAAGAGCTTCTGAAGCACATGCAAAAGATTTTGCATTACTTTGCTTCGAGTGATCCCCACCATGCCATTTCAAGGCATTCATTTTTGACATTTTGTCTGACAGTCTATCTGACATACTATCTGGCATTCTATCTGACATATGTTCTGGCATTCTATCTGACATATATGCTGACATTCTTGCTGACATTATATCTGGCATTCTGTCCGGCATTCTATCCGACATTCTATCTGGCATATGTTCTGGCATTCTTTCTGAAATCTTATCTGACATTCTACAGTATCTGGCATTTTTATCTGACATGAATTCTGACATTCTTTCTGACATTCTATCTGGCAATTCTGTCCGGCGGTGCCCACTGCGATCTGCGGCTCGCGGCTGAGGTCCGGCAGTGC
>BGPT01001155.1:153264-240764 GCA_003297045.1 Symbiodinium sp. clade C Y103 | reverse complement strand
CGTGGCACTGTCATCACAATTGCGTGAAGGTTTGAACATGTTCGCTGCAAACCCCGGGTTTGCCTCAGCGAATCCCTCATATCCTTTGACATGCTCATATCCCTGCGCAGGGTTAAAGCTGTTTTACTTCCAAAACAACAAACCCTGAAACCTTAAAACCCCAAAACCTAAAACCCTAAGCCCTACACTAAAACCCTAAATCCTGAAAACCTAAAGTCAAAATCGCTGCGTATAGCCAGTGTTTTCATTCATCCTCTGGTGACAAGTATATGATATTGTTTGGATGTGTTACGCCGGTGTGGGCGAACTACAGGATGTCATATCAGTCAGCCCCGGGCTGGTCCAGCACCTGTACCGCATTCGTATTGAGATATGGATGCACTATTTTCAGCGACTCCCAACACTAAGAAACAAATCCTGCGTTGTCATGTTGTTGTGCCTTGGACATGCAAACATGAATGGCAATAATTTCAAACCGATGGAAACCACACACTGAATTAAGGGAGGAGAGAATGTTAAGGTAATCGAGGCTTTGGCCAAGTTCTTTTATAGGAAGTCAGACTTGAAGCAATGCCCAGCTGGGAAGACATGTTGTTTCACAGAGTTGTGTAAATTATCAGTCAAAGCCGCATCTCATCGCAGTGCACAAACACAGTACGGCTGGAAAAATGCATTGTTCCAACTGACTGGAGGTACACAGCTGCTGATGCTGCTGCTGATAAGAATCATGATGATGAAAATGACACCTCAACTGTTTGCATATCATTGCTGCACTAACAACCTGGATACCATGAGGTTATCAGCAGCAATCAATGGAATCAAGAATGGGAACCATCTGCCCAAAAAAAAGTTTGATGGTCAAAGACAGGGAGTCAACCAAATGTGGCCCTTCCGCCCCGCAGATTCACTCAGGGCCTATCTGCCATGTTCTGTTTGTCTGTGAAGTACTCCAACAGCAGGTTGCCTTAGGGCAGCTGATCACAACCACTATCACCCCCCTAAGGGTCCTCCACCCAAGGTTGGAACAAAAATTCCAGCAGTTTCGGTGCCCCACCCATCTTCACCACAACTCATCCTCACCACAACTGAGTGGCCATGATGCAAGTCAGTCAAAACCATGAGCATCGCTTACGACCAGCGGTCGTAAGCAACGCTCGTATAGTGACTGCTTCCAAGGCGCCAATAAACAGCGCGCTGGTAGACATGAACAGTGAAAGAAATACCTCAGCAGCATCGGCAGGTGCTGCAACATGCTGCAAACCTATTGTGTTCCAAGAGTTTGCTCCGGTGCCAGGCAATCCTTGGAACGTCTTGCAATAGTTCTTGCTTAACTTCATGAAATACCAGCAGAAAGTCAACATCCCATTGACTTGGCCTCGGGGACGATTACAGGGTCCCATGGGTTTTCATAGAGTACGATTCCAGGGACTTCCCTGGAGCGGTGCTCCCTTCATCGGATTCTGGGGATATCGTATAGAGAATCAACCTCTTGAACTATGGCCCTTCGTGCAGGGTTCCCATCATGGACTCAGACTCCGCGTTCAACCTGAGAGTTCTCCCCCAGGTTTCTTATTCCTTGAAAAAAAACAGGCATGGCATTCCATGGTCAATCTTAGACCCTCCACCAAAAACACAAACTGGTTTAAACATATAAAGATTAACGTATTGAAGTACCCCGTCAAGGCTGACCCACTTCCAATTCCCATGTTTGGCCTCGTGGGCTGCCTCTGACTAAGCTGAGCTGCCATGGCCCAAAACAAGGAATGAAGGAAACTGTTGCAGGCCGTCCTTAGGGAATGACCCTTGCGAGCCAGGACGCACTTGCTATGCCATGTCATCCCATCCGGCCATATTAGTTTCCCAAGCGAAGCCATGATGGATGTCGGGCAATACAGGGGATGAAACATGATGAAACATGATGAAACATGATGAAACATGATGAAACATGATGAAACCACATATGACTGGGACCATGATTTCTCGGGGTGCTTCATATGTACAGGGATGGGGCTACAAACTGATCGTTCCGAGGACTGGCCCAAAAGCCCCTATTGGGTCGTCAATTTCATCATTGGTGTCACTCCCTAGTCTTCCAACCCCCAACTCAAGCCAAGTTGCAGGAGGAGTTTGGGGCCTTGAAACCGTCCTTGCATGTCCAAACTGTGGGGTTCAAACAATGCGTTTGTCTGGAAATGAGGTATTTGTTCTATGAAACAACAAGAAGCAGGACCCCCCAAATGTCACTCTCATAGGAAAAATGATAATAAAATATGATAAATCATGGGAGGGGGGGTGCCCTATTTCAGACAATCCCAAATGTTCCAGTTAAATCTGGGCAAAGTACAAGATATTAGAGATCTGAAATATATTCTTTCAGGGGATTGTCGGGGAATGTTGGGGATGAAAATTCCATATCAACCGTCGTTATGTATGGTGAGACCATCTGAGGTAACGACAGTTTGGCGTGGGCCCTCACAAATAAGCCTTACTGCAACGCATGAGGGATCTGTTCTAAAAAGTACAAAAAAAACTAAAACAAGTACAAAAATGAAAATATATGAAAATATATCATACATTTGCATATCCAAAAGCTGTCAGGGACCAACTCCTATATGTGCCATCTCTCAGGCCCACTACTCATGATGATAGTTAAAAAGAGCCTCCCCTTTTGACAAATGTAAAGCTACGTGCATTGTGGGCATTGGGTCACAATTAAAACACCTTGACACTCCTTGACCTTAGAGTTGATGCCATGTTGGGGTTCCAAAGACCCACGCTCCAAACAAATTCCACGTGACAGCTAACAAGATACAGTAACATCACAATTTCGACACCCCAAAGGTCAACAGAAACAACAGAACGCTGTTGCTTCCTCTCTGGAACCTAGACGGGCGTTCGACGCTTGACGCAGCCAAGAGTCTCAGGAGACGGAAACATCGCAGGATCCGTAAGCACGAGACGGCGTGGATGATATGCAGCGCTGTGAGCGAGACCTTCACCCCGTTGCTTCGCAAGAGAATCCTGAACAAAACGGTGATCCCTGAACTTGGTGAATAGTTTGCAACTGGGGTGTTTGTTTTGTGAAAAAACCACATGTGTAATTCATTTTCATAGTGAAACATAGTAAAAAAGGATTTCCCTATTTCATTACTTGAATTTACAGAGGGTGTATATCCCAGAGTTGAAATGCTTGGATCTGTGTGGTGTTTCCACTCTCTCCTACCTACCTTCGGACAGGCAGCACTTTGGGACCACTCAATGTAGCTGGAACACCGAGCAGACAAATCGACCATGCCATGAGTTGGGGAGCGCAGGATTACTTTTCTCTGAAGAATTTGCTATCTTATATCATTGGATTGGTTTAAGGGAAAATCTACAGAAACCATGGTTTTTACGATTTTTTACGTGCTTTTACCATTAAATATAGAGGTTCCCTGTAATTTTTCCCTCAAACCAATCCAATGATTATATTGCTCTCAGTTGGGGGACCAGCATGACGAACGCAAAACCTATACCTTGGCTTGAAACTCACAACATCCCCTGAAAAACTGGGACTGCACGACAATAGATTTAGCATGATCTAGCCATGCGGCACCAAAATCGGTGCGGCGCCCTTTTTTTCAGCGCCAAACAAAAATTGACCATTACTGCTATGTACAGTACTTCACTTCGGGATTGTGTAAAACATGTGCGATAGGAGTCCATCAAACTTCAAAATTTGCGGTTCGGGATGATGTAGAATATGCGTAGCAATAGGAATCCAACTATTGCATACAACGAGGACGGAAATATGGCCGAAACCCACCCTCACTCCAAGCCCCCCAAAACAAAACCGTGTCAGAGCTGCTGAAAACAGAAACTGGCACCGATCATGGTGGTGTTGCCTACCTAGACTTATTTTATATCTACTAAGTTCATAAATAATTTAATCATCAATACTCAATTGAAACCCTCGACAGCCACGCTGAACAACTGCGCAGAGTCACAGGTGCTCTGCTTTCAAGTACCCTGCTTCCAAGTGCATGCTCAAACCATGCAGAACATATATATTTCAAGTAGAGCGAGTTCATGCACATCTGAAAATGTTGCAATGCCAAAAACAGACATCCACGCCATGTTCATAAACTTCTGTCATACATTGTGTCCGATTCTAAAGTTTGTTCTGCTCAAAGAATCGATGTGAAATTCCCAGGGCACAGCATTATCTGAAACCCAACAACCGACAGGCGTTGGCGAACTGTGACCCCAGCCAAGATTCATGACCATTTCAATTCCTCCAAACACAACCAAGATAGTGTTTGCGATGATCTCCACAGTGAAACAAAACCTCGAATGAAGCTTTGCAAAACTCACATATGTTCAGCAAACATAGCAAAAGAAAAAATCTCAATCGAACACAACGGGGGTATCGGGATATCAAACCAACAGCAATGATAACGACTTTTCATATGGTGCAACACAGGACAATTGGGGAAGAGATGTGACGGGCCAAAACAAATAGCACTTTATAAGGGGAACACAAAAGGATACTCCTAAAAGTTGCAGGGCGGACGTTGGGTGGTCCCATTTTGTAGGGACAAACCTGGGTTTTGGGGTCCCAACCCTCTACAAAAGCAGGAACCTGGATCTGAGGCAGCAAAATGCAACCTCTACAAAATCAGAAGACCCGACGCCCCCAAAAACAACCCCTTTTAAAGATGCACAGGCAAAAATTTCATCTACAAAATGGCATCCCTTTCATAAGCACGCCTTGATGAAACATGTTTGCAAGAAACGTCAATAAACACAGGACCTAGTTTTTTTAAAGGTCGTGCATGGGACGTGAACATTTTAATTTAAACAAATGGATATGCCCTCTTCTGATCCAATCCTTTTTGCCTACATGTGTGCCATGGTCAAGACATGGTGTATGGCTTATGGTCATCCATACCAGAATAGGACAATAGTAATTCATAGTAATTCTGATAATCTGATAATAGGTATCGGTATCCTGTAAAAATCCAACCGAATGGGGGGATGCCCATCCCCATACATTTTTCCATGCCACCCAGAATTTTAAGCGCCACCGAGATGGGCCAAAAATGGATTTTAAGTTGATCAAAGCCCCGTCCTTCAGGAAGGGATCAAAAACGTGGCCAAGCAAATTTACATCCCATGCAACTGGACTGTTGGTTTTTGATTGCTTTTGGGATGTAGGAGGCAGTTAACATCAATTTCCATGCGGCAAATTGACATGGATAGGGAGGGCTGGAAAATTGGAAAATCATCCATGCTGGGGGTTCAACATATCATAACATATCAGTTGAATTCACTGTTTCAAACTGTTTCTCATTGGATGGGTTTAAGGGAAAATCGTAACCGGAAACCATGGATTTTCCCACAAAAAATCTGAGGGGGGTTCCTGTATTTTTTCCCATGAGCCAATCCATTGAGTTTCCACTCCCTTGGCTCAGGAACCGTTTCCTGGTAATGCACAAACAAATGGCCCACTCCAGAAGGAAGGTGAGGTCAAAGATGAAATCCTGGGGACTAGCGGCGGAGCCTAGAAAGCAGCTGCTTTCCGGGGAACTTCAAAACTGGGTTGTGAAGAAAAACGGATAAGAGATATTTTATATATATATATATGTATATATATATATATACATACATATATATATATATATGTATATATTATAAAATAATATATAATATTATAACATGTTATATAATATATATATATACTATATATAAGGAACTCCCAGCATATTCCCAGCAGCATGGTTTTGCAGATCAAAAGGAAGACAGAAATTCTTGCATCAGTTGCAGCGTCACGTTGCAAAAGCATGTGAGCTACAAGATCCAACTTTACCAAACACCTTCTCCATCTCAATCTTTAACAACAGTCACAACGGACCCTGAATTCTGTTAGCTAAAAGATGATGAAAAACCTGAAATCACACACACATCACACTAGCTGATAGAAAGTAGACCCCAATTCTATACCCAAGCATGGGGACTTCCATGGAATTCCTGAACATGGACCTCTGCTGATGCTTCGCTGGGTTAAGTGAAACTTCACTGGGGACACATGCGTGAGTGACAGCTTGAAACGTAACACTTCACCCTCTTGCCACAATTTTCTCACGACAAATCCACTGACTTATTTGGACTCCAAGTGACTAGTTTGGGAAAGCAGTTTGCGGGGCACCTCCCGTGAGCTTGACATTTGTGAACTTTCACTGGCCAAGCATCAATAATATAGAAGACATTGGCAGTGCTTGCAACAACCGAAGTTGGCCTCAGCCAACCCACTGATGATGTGTTCGTTCATAGCAGTTGTTGAAACAGTGACACATGCACACTGACATATCTGAACAAGCAGTTCAAACCTGAATTCTGGGTACTTCACCAATAGAATGCCTGTATGCAAAATACAAATATATGTAATTATGTCACTGTGTGCCTGTATCTATCTATGATCTATCCCTGTATCGTTTCTTGGTCAGCATGCTGATTTTACCTGCACCTGGCGAATCTAGCCAACCGTCAGCAACTGTAGAGGATGCTTCCATGAACATAATTAGTCCTCTCAATGGGGTTTACATTTTACATGTCTTTTACTACAGCGGCCTCCAGAATGCTAAGCTGCAGATGAAAAACAAGAACAATGTAAGTTGAAATTGTTTTCCAGTTTTCCCGAAGGGTAACTTGGAGACCATGACTGTGAGTCTCTACTGATTTTTGCGAGGGTACCTGAGCCTGTATCTAGGAAGATGTGCATGTTTGGATTGGATCAAATCACAAGTGGCTAATGTAGCCAATTCAACTGGTCAGTCGTTTCAAGTTTCAAGCTGTTTCAACCATTGAAAGACATGAGCCATCCAATCGTCAACATCTCTCTCCGACAATCTCAAACAACAAAGTTGACTGGTGCTCCTGATGGAACCCTCAACAAAAAGGAGGGACATAGACCCGAAGAATGCTCAATTTGTTGGGCTAATCGGTCATTTGCCCATCCGCAATTTCCCCAAACAAGATCAAGATCAATAGAGGCTATCTCTAACTCACTTTTTCTATGGCCTTCTGCTTCAAAACGAGACACTCCTTGCCTTCCAGTAAGGCCGAGCCAATGACTTCACCCTCGACCTGATACTCGATGCCAAGGACGATCGCATTCAAGAAGACCAATGTCACAGTCACATATTCCAAGTATGACCTCAGCTGCGAACGGCAGCTCCAAAAAAAACCGAGTCGTGTTGAGTTTTCACGGGTAAATAGAACGGCCGTATTGAACTTGGCCACATCTTTGCAGTTTGACCACAGGCCACAGTAGCGATGAGTTATTATCAATGTGGGTGCATGGATGCCTCGCCAGCAAACACATCTTTGGGGCCACACATCAAGGTATTCGCTGCCTGGTGCTGTCCGTCGGCGGCATCCCAACGGGGTAATTGTGCAGATGTCAATATAATAATGTGATCCTGATCCCTGGTGTTTCTCGCTGTGGCGAAATGCACATTTACATTCATTGGACCTGCCTCAAATCACTTTGTGTAGAGGAACTTGCTTTTCGCTGAAACGAGATACAAGTTCAACTCGGCTCACATGTCTTTGTTTTACTCTTTCGAGATCTCAGAGGTTTCTGAGTTCCTTTGGGCAAGACGACCGGAAGTGAGCACAGTTGGAATGGCTATATATACTATATATAGATATCTATAGATCCACTAGCTAGGAACGCTAGCACGCACGTGGATGCGCCTTCGGGATGATGAAAACACCCCATTGAAATGGGTCAATAATGATGTGCACGGTATCGAAAACACCCTGGCCCCAATATTTCCATGTTTTAGTATGATCAGGATAAGATGTACTCAAGGGTATATTGCGGGTAATTTCTGTTGGTTGAAGCATGTCATTCTTGAATATCTCTCATGTTTGTTCCCACAGACACCTGGCTTTGCCAAAAGCTGGAATTCCAAACATCCAGCAGTTCATAGTAATGTTGCCCAATTAGGTTTCGATTTTGGAAATGCCCAAGTTCGGGAGAAACCTATCTTATATGGTTGCTTATATATCTCACATATATCCCCAAGGGCCAATGATTGTTGTTCCCCACCTGCCAGGTGGGGGTATCTAGATTCTCACAACCGGTGGACGCCCTCACGTCCACACGCACATACACAGACACCTACATACACAGCACGCCACACACACATACATACGCCAGCTGGTGTGCCATCCCCATGGCGCATTTCTACGAAAGTATGTGGCAAGCTTGCCAGTATTCTGGGCCCCACCGGACCCGAATCCTATGCCAGACAGAATGCCAAATAGAATGTCAGATTAGATGTCAGCCAGAATGCCAAATTTAATGTCAGATTTCAGATAGGATGCCAGAATATATGGTCTGCCAGAATAGTTGTCAGATGGAATGTCAGAATATATGTCAGACAAATTCTCAGATAGTATGTCAGGATATATGTCAGGTAGACTGTCAGCTGGTGGGGATCACTAGAAGAAAGTGATTGTATATAATTGTCTGTAATTGTCTTGTTCTCTTCTTCAAAAACTCATATGGTCATATTGTTGTTGCTTAAAATCACAATTCCAAACCATGATCAACCATCATTACCCTCTGGTAAACTAACATAGCTATTGAAAATGGCCATTTATAGTGGATTTTCCCATTAAAAATGCTGATTTTCCATAGCTATGTTAGTTTACCAGAGGGTAATTATTATGAAACCCTGTTTTTGTTGCTGGTCGAATCCCATTTTCAACCACGCCAAGCTGCTCGATTCTGACACAGAGATTGGTGTCGGCGCCACTTTCATGCAGCAGCACATCCTTCAGGCTCCTGTGTAGCATCGCCACATAAGATGGCTCTTAACGCAAAACAAACAAGCCGGAAAGTACCCAAGAGTTGGTACCGTTCTTGTGAATTACCATACTTCCTTTTATTGCTGGATATTGGATTCCAAGTGAATTTATGACATGATCTTAACGGACATGCTACTACCAGATTTAAGGGTTCTTTTGGATTTGACCTCCCATCTTCGCACATTTGCTTGATGTGTCACAGAGATCTGGAGATGTGTTAACTGGTCAGGTGCCATGGATACTTCGATGTGCATCTCACTTAGGTAGATAGATAGATGGATGGATGGATGGATGGATGGATAGATAGATAGATCGATAGATTTAGATAGATGATAGATTAGATGTGATTTTCTGTATTTTTATATACACACCTAGACACATCATATCATAACCTTTCTCCATGTAGAACATGATCGAACATCACCACAGCACCTTGGCGACATCGAGGTCGGCGACATTGCAACTTCCTGGGCCAGGCGCAATGGGGACCACAACGCGGATCAGCTCAGAAAACCAAATGGGATGTGAGATTTCATGGGAATTTGGCAGGGATTTAACGGATTTAAGGGGGATATTACTGAGGATAATAGAAGAAATCATGGGATCCATATCCACCATTTTTTTGGTTTGGGTGTGTCTGATAATGGATGATAATGAGGTATATCCACCAAACATCAATTTTAACCTTGCGCATGATGATAAACTGTGGGGTTTGGGGGCACCCCATTCTCAGACAAACCTATTTCTGCTTCAACGCCCTCAGGTGGCCAAGTGTCCAAAGCTTCTTTCCAGGAAGCTCGGCGAGCAATGGATCCAGTATTCGTGCCTCCACCAGCGGCAAGAATGGCTTAGCGATGTCACTGGGCGATTACGCGAGCACTGGAAGCAGAGATTTTAGTGTCCATATCTGTCCATATCATTTCGCCAAAAGCAGAGGAAACACAATATACACATCCGTAAGATAAATGGCTTTAATTATATAGAATTTTACATGTATGATGATGATATATGATTGTACAATATTGTACATTTGTAGACACAGACTAGATAAGCCCGGGTATACCAATTTGTGTTTGCAGAGTTGCAGAGAACATCAACAGACAGCGGCCCAGGTTTCAAGCTGCCCTACAAATACACGTGGATTTCTTGGTCGAACATGTCCTTAAAATTCCTTACATGGGGGTCTCCTAAGTCCCAAAATGATGATGTTTCATGACCCCAAATCATCCATTTTGTTTCTTCGGATTTTCCACGAAATAAACCAGTTATTTTCAAAATCCTCCATGTCTTGAAAACCCCCACTCATCCCCCGCCTTGGGACATGGTGCCCTCCGAACCACGCGAGAGATCTTCGACCATCGGATCGTTGAAGACTGGATGACTATCGTCTACTGGAGCCTGGGAGTTGCGCGCTGATGCCCCACTGGCCCCTGGCACCTCAAGAGTTTTTTTTTTGGACATCCATTGGGGATTGAACATGGTTCAACATGCTTTAACCATCAACGAAGTGGATGATTTTGGTGAGTTGTTGGGAAATTATGGTTCAATATGGTATGATTTGGTGAATTGTGGCTAACTATGGCTAGTAGTTTAAGGGTTAATCGGTTAATCATGGTCTCCCATGCGATTGTTGCCAACTATGGTTCATGTTCTTACATGACCGGATCAAAAGTGAGGATTTGGCCACGATGTCGGGGTGTATATAGATGGCTAATACAATGGTTTAATAATAGGGAATTCATTCAATCAATTGGGTATTGATTTAACAAAGTTGTGGGCTTAGACACCCAACCAGGGTACAGAGTATATTACCCAGCTACTACCAACTAATTACATGAGATTGGATTGTCCAGAAATTTGGGTAGATGGCTTCTTAAATGGAGACAATGCAAAGGAAACACAAGATTGCATAATGATGCAACATGTGAAATTCTGAAGGGCGCCCCTGTCATCTATTAAACAACTTGTCGAACATAAACTTGCAGAAACTGACGGAGTCATGTTTTATTCGGACATCACTGTTTGAGAAATAGAACATGTGTAATCAATATAGATATAGTTTAAAAAAAATCAAGGAATTCAAAACTATACTTCTTTTGCAAATATGGGAGCAAAACCAATCCCAAGGGGGAATGTCACTGGTTTACGGAACAACGCCGTGCTCTAGGCATTTTTTCGAAATCTTGGACCGTTTAATGTTCAGTATAAGAATTAATATATAAGAATCCGACATGTGTAGCACCACATCTTGTAGTGTCAATCCGGTTTCAGCCATGAGTATCCAGAATTGTCTGTTCACCATCTTCAGACCCCAAATGGCATGGTCGGCCACCATGATTGCCCCACAAGTTGCCCTGCAACACATTGGCACAAGAATTGCAGGTCTTTTTACAGAACCCTTCCTTTGGTGATTGAGCTTTTCCTCTATAGAATGAAGTGGGGACAGCCAAGTGGCAGGCTTCGTGCACAGCAAATAGTTGGGGCAAAGCTATCACAATAGTTGGGTGATACCAAATTTGATGTCAGGCTGTGAAATCCAAACAAAGAGAATTGCCCATGATGATCTGGTTGGTGGTTTCAAGACATTTGGGATGAAACCACCCGCCATGTGACGGGCCTCCGTCACAGGGCTTGGTCCGCCATGAGGACGGTCCTCCGAAAAGTTCGGATGTTGGGTGCCATGCCAAGTAGCTGTGGGCTGTGATGTCATGGCAGATTCAAAGATGTCTGGTTTCTTTTTGCCTGACTCAGCTGGGCTGCACCCCTCGATTGAAGCTGACTGGGCAAACCACTCGGGAGATTTTTTTTGGAGGTGCCCAACCTGGGGTCGAATATGGTGACTGCGAAGATTCCGGGCAAAAAATGGGATGTCTGGAATTCAATAGTTTCAGCTATTTCAAGTTCATTCAAAGTGACTATATAGATTTACCCAGACTTCAGACCCGAAGTGTTGGTCTGGGCCGTTCCCATGCTACAACCCGAAGCAGCTCAGTTTGGCTCTGCATGGAAACCTTCATTCATGCGTTTGGCTATGTTCAAAACGGCAGGAAGTGAACAAAAAAGACAGAAAATTACAGGACATGGCGCATGAGGTGCGGGGTCCTTGCGGTGTCCAAAAGATTTTGGACTTGGCTCCACACATATTATGGATCACTTAAAACAAATCCCAAACAAGATGTGTTGGACCATGATGGTTCCTCAACATTGCCCCTCTCAAGATGTACAATTCTAAACAGTCACTTCTTGTAACCCAAAAAGACAGAAAAGTAGTTTGTCACTATTCAGTTGGATTTACGTTTTTTTATCTTGCTTGGGTACAACCAGATCTTACCACATCATATATTGCACCCTCTTGGAAGCCATTTGATCCCACTGTGTATGCAATGTTTGGTTAAGCCTCCAATCAGGGGAAGGATCTCCTGGGTCCCCAGGTTCGGGGCCTGAGGCGCTTCTTCTTGCGTCAAAATCTACTTCATCCTTGGGGTTAATCGCCTTGCAGAAACCGGGGGCTTTCGACAAGGTTGACCGTCTGGCCTGGTTGACAAGCAAGATCCAAAGAACTGCAAGTATTTTCGATATGGGGATTTTGGAAAAAACAAAATACTCGGGAATTTCAACCAGCAAAGTGAGACAAAATCATAGAAACCAATAAAACTGGGATACTGGGGATGACTTCACCCATTGATTGGGCCCTGGGGACCCAAAATGGTATGGTTGACGAATTGCTGAAGTCCATCAGTGGCTTCCTCAAAGTAGAACAAGACTTTATTCAGAGATCGTCGTGCCAAGGGAGGGAAAATATAGAACATTAAAGAACATATGCCTCACTGAACTATCATCTAGGCAAGTCATGAAAACATAATTATGCTTTCCTGAAGTGGAAATGAAATAAGCATGTTTTGGGATGGTTCCACTTAGCAACCATCAATTCACTGTAAGTGACTATGGTGACCTTGGCCAGGGTTTAATCGGCTTTGGAAGCACATTGGCGAATTTCAAGCTGGGAAAGCGATGATAAAACATGGACTGTACGGGTACTCCATTGGACAAACTCATGTAAATTGCCAAGGCGGCACCTCATCCAAACTCCTGCCGAGTGTGTCCTCATGGGTCTGAATCAGCGTTATGCCCAGCTATGGTGATGATCTTCTCAATAGCGGGTGAGTTGTAAAGCACATGTGAGTCCGCGCCAAACTTGGCCCCTGAAAAAAACTGGTGCTGGCGGCTCCAACCCTTTTCCCTGATGGTGAGCCAAAGGTGACAAAGCCAGTCTTGGGAAGGGTTCCATCAGCCCCACCAGGCAAATTGGTCTATAACTGAGGTTGACCATGGTAGGGTAGATATGATGATGTATCCACGGTGGCTAGACCACCTTCTATACTCGATCATCACTGGGATTGACTGGGGGCCCTGGGGGTCCCAATTTGTATCAAGGAATGATGGCGGTCTTTAACCCTCAAACAAATTAGTTCATCCAAAGTTAAGAAAGTTCTCCTGCAGGAGCTTTAAAACAATCCTCAAAAATATGGGGGATGGAACGAAGTACCCAAGCGTAGCATTCCTGATGGCCACAAGATGCTGCAAGGATTGCTGTGTCTTATATCTGGACCCAAATCTCGTACTAAAAAGCTCTGGCTTGGAGTGCTCAATCATGTTCAACCCATCCAAAAAACAGCAATTACTTCGGATCCTAGGTCATAATCCCAAGCAACCAGATAACACAAATCATATTGTTAGCTGCCTTGTAGATATTCTGACATGTCCATTTATGGCAAAAGATTAAAGGATTAAACTACAGACTAATTGAGTACCTTCCTCCGTTGCGCTGTTGCTTCCAAGAAGCAAGTGGAAAGCCTGGAAGGCCCAAGGTTTTTTCGGGGTCTCTGGCAGGGCAAGCAAAACTTTCTGACAGCTTTTGGAGTAACGCCTCAGAAGACAGCATGTCCGGCTTTGGAACTGAACATTTAGGAGAAAAAAACACAACTTGGGTTGTTAAACGCATGATTTTCCACAGAAAAGATAGCCATTTCAGGGGCATACTACATCCTATTTGGACAAGGCCATTCCACAAAAAAAACATGTTTTGTCTCCCAGTGAACCTTGGGGCATCAAAGCGTCCAGGGCTTTCTGGTGCTTGGGAAATGATCACCTTCCACCTGATTTCCATACGAGGTGGAAGGGTGAAAACTTGCTTTGTATCGATAACACCTTCCGGTAATCAAAGGTGGCTGGCTGGAAAACCAACCATTTAGTTCGATGAATTTCCCAGTGTTCAATGATTTTACCACTAACAACTCAATTTATAGGGGATATCCCATTGCCGTACTTGAGCCATCCTCGACATGTCCTCCCAGCCTGGTTGCCTCGCAAGGGGTGGGTTATCAAAAGCTTGGAAAGGCGAGTAGGCATTGAATCATATTGAATCATGAAATAGATCTGAACAAATTATATACATACATAACAATATATACTGTATATATATAAATATACTGTATATACAATATTACACATATTTCTGTCAAAACATCATTAAACAATATTAAACATACATAATCATACATAGTATTACATAGTTATGTACTGTATACATAAGTGCATATCAACTGGTTGGGTTTTGAGGTCCACATCAATTTGCAGTTTTTATTTTTGTAAAGGATTGCCATACTCCGTGCTGACAATGCAAATTCTTACATGGGGCTAAACGGCTAAACCATCACACATCAGCCAACCATCTTTTCCGGGGTTATATCACCCTAAACAAACCTAGATGTGGAAAACCCATGCCTTCTCTAGGAACATGACCTGCAAATGGTACATTGTCCAAATCTATGTTAGTTTACAAAATGGTATATCGGTACATCCTGCTGCTGTATGTTTATTGCTTAAACTCCTGTAGCCTGACTTTGTTTATCTTTCTGTCCGCATGTCCAAAGCTTATCCTGACATACCTTGACTCTTCAAAGTACCCGTCACAAGTAGCTACGCATCGCAAATCAATATGGTAAAATACTAGTACTTTGGCAAAATACAGTAAGGGTCTATTTACCCTCTGGTAAACTAACATAGCTATAGGAAATGGCAATTTTGAATGGGAAAATCAACTATAAATTGCCAGTTTCAATAGCTATGTTAGTTTACCAGAGGGTATATCCAAATATAGTCATCAACATCAACTCCTCCACTTCTTGCTTGGCTGTGAGTTCAAGAGCCTGGTATATCCCAATGATATCTCATTATGCCTCCATATTCCAGGACGCATTATACCCCCAGTTGTCTTGCTTACCCTCCAGTCATCAAACGTGGCAATTGGAAATCCCCTATAAATGGAGGTTTTAATGGGAAAATCCCCTAGAAATTGTGGATTTTCTATTGCCATGTTTGATTGCCAGAGGTTAACCCCGCAGTCTCGACTTCTCCAAGGATCTGAATGCTGAGCTTCAACAAATGCCAGTAGCTCCAGCTCGGCATGCGAGGCTCTGCTGGCAACCATGGCGGCAACCAGCGGAAACCAGCGGCAACCAGCGGCAAGGCGTCAGCTAGGCCCCAAGAACTGAGTGATCCCCATGTCAAGATGGAAATGAATGTAAATAGATGTAAATAGTATCAATACTTGAGACAATCAACCACCGTAGATTTTCCAATTTCCATGCAACTTGCATTATTTTTCCATGGGGGCGGCACAACGTGTATGGTCTCGTTCCATGCTTGCCCCAATGAAGAGGGGGTTGAGATGCACACTCACTTCCAAAAATGTACTGTAAGATCATACTACACAAATAGATCAAATTCAAACAGGTGAACAGTGTCAAAAACTTCTTAAAATGGTGTGTGACAACTAGGATTCCTAGCTCAAGCATTATTTCATTACCCAAGTACTCTAATACATAATGACGACAAGTGGCTTCAACTCAGAAAAAATATCACTTACGGTAATCACTGCCATATAAAAGCTCTATGCTATTTGATGTAACCTTAATCAATCAGTATAATCTGCCACCAACCAGGATTTTTTTGAACTGATCAGGTCAACCGACGATTCAAAGAACGGCAGTTGGACGGCGAGTGATGGGGTCATTTGGGGCCGCATCATGACGAATCATCCCTCCCTCCAGCACTGTTCGATTGTCATATGTATTAGAATTATCTATATGTACATTTATATATATATATACACAATATTCATGTTATAATATATAATATATGTTAAGACATTACAAGGCCATGATATGAGGGCGTATATTTTGGGGAATGGATTTGGGATAACAAAGTAAAAGGTTGATGTTTGTTGTCATTGTTTTTCTTATCAACAATTCCCTTCAGAGGTAGCAAATTGAGCACCTTAGCATGTACATCATTGTTTAAATCAAAGTAACTGCTGCAATTGAACCACATTTGTTTGCTGGAACGAAGCTTCGGTTTGGGAGGTCTCTAACAATGTTTCGGGCTGCGACTATAGCCACAAAGTAATTCCCAGTAGGCACTGGACCGCAAAATGCATGGCGCATTATTCTCTTCCGGCGTAGCCGCATGATATCAACCAAGTATACCACCACCAGTATGGGTCTCGATACAGTCGTTTCTTCGGTTCAGAAATCTTTTGTGGCAGCTTTGAGAAAATCGGACCTACAAATTTCGCGACATATCACACGCTGTTTTCCGTCCTCTCCACTACTGGGCTATTGCTGACCAATTCTTCTGTTGCAGGGGGCTTGCTCCATATGGTTTTCAACTGCTCTCTACTCGAGGTGAACCGTGGTCTAAACTCCCAGCTGCCACAGCTTTCAACAATTCACTACTGGTACTGCCGTCTCAAAAAAATCTAACCTGTCAAAGAAGGATCTTCATTTTCAATACACTGGCTGATCGTTTTAATGCCCTTCATCTCAACCAATCATCCCTTTTGTATGGTTTTTCACAACAATAAGTCTTTAAAACCAGCAACGAGTTGTACTTTAATTTCGTTGTTTGGAATTCCATGATTAAATCCCCATTGCCGACGGCCAGGTGAAGGGCTTTCATCATGCAGGCAGTGCCTGTCGTTAAACTCCATGATAAAACCCGATCTTGGATGAAAATGCCAAAAAAAGGGTTAGTATAATATCATTTGTATATAGAATGCTATAATGTAATATAATCCATAACAGTAAATTCATTTATAGCAACAAATTGAAGTGCCGAACACATCTAAACTAGACATTTCCTAAACCATCCATCCAGGGTTGATCCAAAGCTACCAGCTCCGGTGTACCCAAGACTTGGGACCAAGAGACCACGGCCAACCATGGAACGCAAGTCCTAGCGAGTCATGGATCTGTTTAGCATGGTAAAGTACTTGAATGAGATGTAACAAGGATCTTTGTATGGGTAAATTGGTCTAAATTGAGGGTCTAGGTAACATGATATAATGCATAATATACCTTCTGATGTGTAAACAACACATAACCAGAGGGTAAGCGATTTGTGACCTTCCTCACCAGTTCCTGGTTACTGTTGAGATGCAAGGACTTGGACACAACATACAGGCCTCAAGTCTTGTTTGAACATGTGGCACCTCAAAAAAATCCGTGGTTTACAACATCATTTTACCGTTTTACCTAGTTTTACCATTGAAATAGCCGTAAAATGGCAGGTTGGTGGTTGACGCATCTGAACAATAGGTTCGTCACCGGGGATCAAAACCACCAAACAGGCGGGTATCAACCATTTTCGGACTTCAAACCACTTCCCAACATCTAACCTGATGCTGGTTCGTGGAATGGACCACAAATTGGTGGCGAGTCTTGAGAGATTTGACATCTCCAGGTGGGATCATCTAAAAAAGGATGTCTAAAACAACTACTGTAAAAAAGAAAGGTCTAAAACAACTAATTACTCTAAAGTCTCTAAAAAAGAAAGGACAGCAATTCCCAGCCCCATGGAGAATGTAGAAAAACACTTGTTGGGACTGCCCGGCAGGCCCCAAGTAGGGGTCCATTAATGACCTGCAAATGGCCGGTCCTTTTGTGGAAACTAAAGACAGCAAACTTTGGGTTGCTATTGTTGAGACACAACCATTTGGTTGTGGGCTCTCAACCCCATGTAGTTCACATCCCAAAAAAAATACCAAATTCTGTTGGGAACACTACCACCCTCTCACGATTTCATATAGCCATGAAACATGGTAACATGACCCATCTGTATAACATGACCCATCTGTATACGATTTACTCATTAAACATGACCATGTTCTATGGCTATGTCAGATAACGAGAGGGTACCCATTTTGGGGGATAATGGATTTGGACCCGTATCCATTTCTTTGGTAGTGGTTGTTCAATTGTTTGCTATCTTGTTTCATGCTCCATCCAAAATCCGGTGAAATCCTCGCAGAAACTAATCCACAGCCCTGTCCGCTCAAGGACAAACAGTCCAACCAGCCCCGGAAGGCAATCCAACAAATCACTGAAGACTCATGGTTTTTGTAGTGAACATTGCTATGAACCCTCGGCCGCCGAATCATTGATATTGCTATTTTACTCCCGGCCGTAGAACCCAACAACATCGCTATACTCGGCCGCAAACACTCGGCATTGCTATGGTTTCTCGGCGAGGACCCCTTTTTGTGCCATTTTTCCTAAGGACTCATTTAGTACGCTCGGTCTTACAGGGGTAGTTATATATATTTCACTATCAAGCCCCAACATGGATAGCGCAATCCTACAAACAACAAGTTTTACAGGTCCGTTGGCATCCCGTCCCAACCCATATTGAAACCATCAAATTCTCAAATAAAACGTACAGCACCCTCCATAGCCTTGATTGCCAGCAGAGAACCTAGAAGTACTTGTGACTTCGAAGTTCTCATGCCATGGCACATCGATGCCCATGTTGGGACATGTTGGGAGTGTTACTAACCTAGTGACATGACCTGTACGGGACAGCTCCAGGCATAGAGGTCCAGGTCGTGTTGCGCACTTGCAGTGCCAAGTATTGATTTTACCTCTGGAAGAAGGGATTCAATCTGCTAGGAATGCGTCCTGAATGTTTCATGAGCAAACACGTTCCTGGCATCTTCAAGAGCCAGGTACAAGCAGCCTCTGCGTAAATCACCTGTCAGAAACCTGAAACAGCTCTGGGATGGTTTCAGTTGCTGCAATGTGCCCAGGCATAACCTTTGAAACAGCACATCTTGATATGGCTGCAAGGCAATCAGCTTTCCCTGAGGAGATGATGGGGATTTGGAAAAGACCATTCATGAATTTTGGCCACAACGCAAGAATCAGATATTGGGCATTGCCATTGGCCGAAAGTTGGGTCTTGGAAATTGGATGCAATTGGCCATTTGAAGCACGGTGTCCAAACTGCCCCGAATGCTTGATGTTTCAAAGACTGATATTTCCAAATTCAGCATTGCCCCAGGAAAAAAAACATATTCAATGTCAAACTCAAAAGCTGTATATGAGATGGCCAGTGCTTCAACTTGTGCCGCTGCAGTGGCTCGAGAGAGTCTTTAAACATACATGCAATATCATGTATAATATTAATTTATATAGATATTTATTCATATAAACCAAAGAAGAGATCCGCTGGCCTGTTTCCAGGGTGGGATGCTGAGCCAGCTTCACAAACCATCCAAATGATGCATTGCTCGTTTACAAGTCAGCTTGGCTTTCATGGAAAGCTAGCCGCTTTTACTAGAAAGTACCAGGGATTATGTAATCGTTCTTTAAACAACTTTATAACTTTGCTGTCACTAGTGCTTGCGCGCAGACAACGTTGCAGCACAAATCATGTCAGTTCAGCCCCAAAAAATCACCATGGCTTGGAATGTTGCATGGCTGGCAGATTCCATTGCTTGGATCGTTTCTGGTTTGCGGTTTCAACCCCTTCGTCACAAAGTAACAGCTCGTTTGATCGAGGCTAGAATCATGTTTCCCAAATATCCCGGGCCTGAAACAGCCGAAAAACACAAATAACGACACTTCGAGGCCACCCAGGTTTTGGTCATTTCGTGTCCCCTTCCGCAGCAAAAAGCTGCTGTGCCCCTTTTGCCCCTCGCATGTGGGTGCCACAGTCCAGCAGCGGCGCCACACCTGGCCCGGCGGATGAATTATAGATATATAGTAAGTCCCCAACAAAGATAGTGTACAGTGTACATCATCACTATTCCAGTGGTATTTTCCGTTTCGTGCTTTTTGGGGTTATGTACATATTATAAATCGGCTATGTTAAGTTGGTTGAAAAAAAATAGGTCAACCAGGATTTTACTGCGAATACCACATAGTTGGATGGGTCTAGATAAACCAACTCACAACTGGTGGGGGCCGCCTTGTTCCATGATGGATTGTGCCATATGTACATACTTTCTGAAGCAGTACTTGGGGTATGAATGTGAGGGGTCAAGGCTTTGGATTCAGAGGGATAAGTTTCTGGGATATGATAGCCAATCATGCACATACTTTATATACTAATCTCCAAATCGTGTCCAAATTAGATGACTACTGTTACAAGACCCATATACTTACCAGGGAAACACTTACTCCACGCGAACACATTGCCTCTTGGATGCACTAGAACCATTCAATTTGGGAGGGTCTACAATGCTGAGCAGCGATGTCAGCTTGAAAGTAGCTTGATCAATAATATCGCTCCAAAGTTATCTGGAGCCTGAATAAAAGTATCGACACTCAACGACCCCTCTCTGTTGTGACAGGACAACATCTCTTTCAAACTTAAATGTTGCGACACACCTGCCCTCAACGGGTATGAATTTCTTTGCTTTCTTATCGAAATTCTTGGTTGAGGTCAGTTGAGGTTTGGGTAAACATATTTATTCCCTTGGCCATCAGACACCATCCAGGCCTGACCTGCATACCTTGTCCTACCCAGCCGTGGTGAAAGGGTCGTACCTCAGGCGTGGAATGGAAACCTGGTGGCAGAGATGGAATCATGGAACCCGTCGGCAAACCCTCATGCTTTTTCTCTTCTTCAATTCACCTCATTCTAGGCAATTATATGATGTGATGAATATGCATCCAGAACTTCGGATGCATATGTAAATTCTTAACCCATTACTTTTGAAGTCCAACTTACATGGTTTTCCGGTTCCGAAATGTTTGGATGAAACATTGCACTTTTTGGATTCCTCGGATTGTTTTGCCTTTGAAGCTGTTTTGGATGAAGCAAGGTACCACTGAACGAGATTTACTTTCACCCCGCTCGATAAGACTAGCACAAATCTACCATGACCATGTCAACATCGCTGTTCAGGAATATTATATTGGACTATCAAGAATTAAGGAACGTGATAAACAACCTCCTTGGCACAAAGGGGCACCTTGATATCATGTGCATGTCTTACTACAGCAAACTATGCCAACTTATATTGTTTTTGGGTGGCTGAACCCAGCCATTTGTGGGTCAGAACCTCAAAGAAAATCTGGATCATTTGGCCCATTAAAAGTAGCCCTATCCCATTTCATTCTTAATAATCTTAATAGTTGGTTGACAAGTTTCCTTACTATGGCCTTTTAATCCACAAATACCCAGCTAGTATAATTCATAACCAATCAACCAGGGTATCGTTCATGACTCATTTGGGCAAGAGCTATTTCCATGGTGCAACTGAGCAGCTCCTCTTCCTCTTCCTCGTACTCCTGAGTGAGAATTACCATGAGGTCACCCTGGAAATTGATCCTCCAGTTCTATGGTCTACGACAAACAACGCTGACTGTCTGAATGATTTTTTGGGGACACTTTTATGGCACATCTAGACCATAAATCATGGATGATCTGAGGTCTTGGGTTCCAAACATGACCAAATTCATTGGCCAAAAGATCCAACTTGTTGCAGTTTGAAGGATGTACCATCTACCGCCACTATCATCGCCACACTTTTGGCTGGGTCTGGGTACATACCATGTGTCAGTCTGTAAAAAAGGATGGATACATGTTTTCAATTTTCTACAAATGACATATCCCAAATTGAAAATTCTTGCTTTCAATGGCCTTAACCAGCATTATTTCCGAGGTGATTCCCAAATCTGGTTTAATATCTGCATTCTGTACCAGTCTTTGAAGAACACAATCAGCCATGCAGTGGTCCTAGGATTGGTCATTTAGGACACCCTTCAAACAATTGCGTAAAAACCATGTAGACTGAGGGTTATCCTGTCGCTGTTCCCTTAAATCAATCCCAGCTCCGGCGGCTTTCCTGCCTCTTCCTCCAAATTCTCGGCAGGTTCTTGTGGTTCCTGCGGCTCCTGCGCATCCGCCTGCACCTGCGCAGCTGGAAAGGGTTGGGCACGGTGGGGATATCATCTGCAAACATGGGGTGGGAGTCTCATACGTTTCTTGGTTTTAATTGAAACATGATATATATATATATATATAATGTTGCACACTGTTTTCTTTTAAATACAGTATTGGGGTTGGTAAGAAACATTGGTAAGTGGACTTGGTGCAAATAGCTTGCATGCGACTGTCACAAACCATACCTCGGCTTGACTATGTCTTCTTGTTTTGCCAACATATGTGAAATCATGGAAGGGTTGTGAGTTATCCTTGGCTCTGCCATAGTTTGTGATCATGTAAATCAGAATAACACTTGTGACCACTGGAGACAATACCCCTCTTTCGGTATCAACCAACCGCTGGGAAAAAGACAGCTATGCCCCTATTCCGAGTGTTTGGCAGGCACTGAATACCATGTTTGTTCCAAGCACGAGCATTGGGTTTACCTGGATAGATGCACTGAACATTGTTGTCAAAAAAACAAAACAGTTCTGAAGAGTATTTATATAACAAAAATGGTGGATTTCAATCGATTAAGGTTGGATTACATGCTTGGGAAACCATCGGTAGGGAACAAAAGGAGCATCTTCCCATGGATTTTTTGTCTGATTTTGAGTGGGGTAGATGAGTCCAAATGTCAAAGCCAGGGATCATTTCACCGACTCTGCGCACCATCCAATGGTAGAAACGGCAGAGTGGGGGTTCCCCTATTCAGTTCCGGCCTCCGTCTCAGCCGCAGCAGGCTGCAAGACCTCATGAGCTTTCCACCTTTACCATTTTGGTTGGATATACTGTGGTAAACCCAACGATTTCTTGAGGGTTTCGGACTATGTTGTACCCAGTGCTATTTGTGGCTCTCTTATTTGACCATTCGGAGGTAGCACAAGTGACGAGCCCGATAGTCTGGTCTACTATGAAGAGCCTTTGCAAACGTAGCCGGCCTTCTCAAGTACATCAAGTACATACATGGCCATCAATAGTATACCCCTTAATGTGGCAAACCTAATAATAATCCGTCATAATCAAGCATAATAATCATAATCAATTGTTTCCTCAAACAAATAAACCATCATCAATCATCATGCCAAAGTAATTACAGTAATCATCAAACATCCTTGTATTTCTATGTGATGTTGATGCTTTGGCAAGTTTCTGCACTTCATTCTGACGTCATTTGGGGTCGCTTTGCTTTGCCTCTAGTTGTTGTCGCTCGGGCCCCAACGCCCAAAGCACCTGCCAAGCCCGCCTCGGCACTGGATCATGCCATGGTGCTGGTCTTTTGAACATGATTTTGGAACCAAAACACAATCCGACCACTCTAGTATTTGTTATTCAAACATCATCCAATTGAATCAAAATTGTCTCTTGGGAGGATCATTGAGGTCTCATCAAGCTTGAGAAACTTCCAAAGAAAGCAAGCTTGCAACATTAAAGGTCGTTTCGATCGAGTGAGTACCTTATCAAAAAAAGAAACAAAGACTGCGTTTCTTCGCAGTGCCTGTGGGGATCATCCTCTGTATGGTTGAACAAAGGCCTTTCAATGGTTGGTATTGAGTGGTCATGTTCAATCTTAAGTACATTCCATTTTCGGGGGATTATACCTCTTGAAAACTGAGATGGAACCTTGAAAAGGCTGCTTGGAAGATGCTTTTTCCCACACTTACAAGAAACCAATTTAGGGTCTTCTCTGACATCTCAACAGTGAACAAGCCCACGTGGGTTTCTTAATCACCATTTGGTAGGTCAAATCCATATGTTTTGTCATTTTTAGAGGGCATTATCTTGATTATGCTTCATGTTCTTGGGATTCAAATACATCATCGGTAAATTTCCATCAAGTATTTTTTTAAAACCCGTTGGCAGCTTTGGCAATTGGACCATCTCCTTTCCAATTTGACCATCTCGTTCCTCTGTCAAACTTAATTTGATTAGATGAACAGCCCCTTTACACAGTCCTTGGAGACTGTATGAGTGGGAGGCATCCTTGTTTTGCCCTCCAAAGATAGTTCCAAGAAATTCAGTGGACATAAACCATCCTTATTCCCAATTTTATAGGGAAACCATTATATATTGTGGGTTTGTCAAAAAAATATGGTACTCCCGACTTTGATGGTCTTCACAAGTCCCATCTAGGCACCATCAGATCCGCATCGTCCAAGTCTTCCTCTTCGACTGGAGCCTGGAGGCCATCAATGTGGGAAATCCATTCATTGGTGAAATTCTTGGGATGGTTTACCCTCTGGTAAACTAACATAACTATGGAACATCACCATTTTTTTTGGGAAAATCCACTATAAATGGCCATTTTCAATAGCTATGTTAGTTTACTGGAGGGTATATCATTATTGGGTTTACTGCAGGATTTTCGCATGACAGTTATGTCATATTCTCAAATACATGTTTGGCATGCGAACTGTTTTTCAGCGGGAGTGCATGTTTATTTGTCTGTGCGACCACCAAAAGACTGTTCTGGTTTCTCATCCGCAAAACCACAACCATCTCCAGTTACCAGCAGCTCATGGGTCATTGGTAAACAACTGCGGACCACTTTTACCACTTTGACCGCCAATCAGACCGGCCGAGGCTCCCAAGTTTGAGGTCATATTAGGTTGTTTCAAAAACTCGAAGCCAATGGTCACTTTTCCCACAAAGCTATACCCATGTACAAACAAATTTTGGGACCCACATTCCTACCAAACTTAAATGGCCAGGACAGTGTCACATCGGAATTCTCAGGTCACCACAGAAGCGCTCTCCGGCGAGGCCTGAGGGATGATCCGCCCCGCCCGATGATCTATGAACTGCCCTCTGGTAAACTAACATAGCTATGGAAAATCACCATTTCTAATGGGAAAATCCACTATAAATGGCCATTTTCAATAGCTATGTTAGTTTACCAGAAGGTATCAAACTCTTGAAGAAGTCGCTACCTTGGGACTCTGATCCCATGGCTACTGGCCAGCGCAAGCCATGTTTTGCTGAGTTCATGTGTTCTAATGTTTGACCCCTTCCGTTGTGTGTACATGTTTGTACAATTCCCGATATATATTACGGGATAAATGCCTAAAGTATGAAGGCTGGTTCTGCTTGATATGTCCCCATGTTTGGTGGGCGAATTATGGTGAGTCCCCATGTCTGCTGGTTAAAGTCTCATCTTTGTTGCTTCACTTTGCATTGACCGGAAAACTACACAGTCTCCAAAAGCCAAAGAAGTAACAGTAACAGCTACTAAACATTACTAAACTATGAATTACCAAGAGTATTGATATGTAAAGCAATCTTATCCAAACATATTCAACCATATCAATATCACCATGTTAAGCTAGTAGCATGCCTTAGCCTCATCGCAATCCCACGCCGCCTGAGGGGGGTCCTTTGGCACCGGAGGCGCTTTCGCCTCAAAGCCAACATTGACCCAACACACAACCAGATCAGTGGCCATTTCAGGTACCTACGTTGGGGGTAACTACCGTGTATATATATATATATATGGCCCTGAAACATGGCCATTGACCATACCCCTTTTAGTTCTGAGATGTTTTGAGATTTGGGGTGGTATTTGTGAACAGAAAGATGAGGTTGATGAGGTTGACTAGTGGGTTTACTGCATCGTGTGGGATTTTGAATGATACTCCTGTTTCAAGGGGCCTAGTCACATTCAAGATCCTCCTGTAACGTATGAGATAAACATCAAGAATTTGCGCAGGATGTTCCGCCGCCTGTTGGATTCTTCTGATCCATATTTTCCCCAAGGCACCAACCCAGTCAATGCTCAATGACACTCAATGATTAGATGGATCTGTTGGTACCCTCCGGTAATCAAACGTGGCCACTGGAAATCCCCTATGAATGGAGGTTTTCATGGGAAAATCCCTTATAAATGGTGGATTTTCCATTGCCATGTTTGATTGCCAGAGGGTAAAAGAATTGATAAGCAAATAGCAACAATGATGATCTAGGATTTGGCTTGCTGGCCATTGCTTGGATGTTCTCAGTACGGCATTCAGGTGGATAGCCGGATAACTGATCCACAGCACGTTCTGGCTGGGGCCACAGTTGCCAATCGACTGGAGCCCCATGGCTTTCCCCTTCTCAAAGGCACAGTCAGGTATCCAGGTATTTTACACCAATTGGTTGGGTGGGAACTGAGGAATTTTGAAGAAACCATCATGGATCTATTTGAATTTGGCCAATCCCTGGATTCTCGTGGTGGCGCAACTTGATAAAGCCTTCAAAGGTCGAGGACATGTCATGTGATCAACTAAGATCATAAGTTCAAGAGCAAACACACTTTGTGTTACGTGAATCATTCATGTTGGGGAAATTGGAGAAGCTCATGTTCTCAGATTTTTGAAATGAGTTTGTCTCAAAATAGGGCAATTTCCCCAAAATCCACTGGCTTATCCTCCATATCCCCATAAAAAGGCAATCTTTTAAGGTACCCTCTGGTAAACTAACATAGCTATTGAAAATTGTCATCTATATATACCCATTAAACATGGTGATTTTCGCTAGCTATGTTAAATTACCAGAGGGTACTGTCCGTTTCTGGACAACTTCAAATCCACTCCCTTGATGATTCGTCAGCGCTCACTTCGCACCTGCGCATCTGTTGGCTGCGCCGGCTGCCCTGGCTGCGTCGGCTGTTCGGGCTGCGCCGGCTGTGCTGGCTGCGCCTGAAACGCATCTGATTTTTGGGCAATTCATCCAACCAAATCTCAACCTCAAGGCTTGAGGCCTGAATTTCATTGGAGAGGTATCCACTGTATTTAGCTGAGAGCAAGCCATCTTGAAGTGAATAACTGCGTTTGAAATCCGTGTTTTTTCTTTCTGTTCTTCTCAAGATATGTTTCTACTCATTGTTGGATATAACAAAAATCATCGAAAATCCTCCACTCAGATCAAACTGCCAGGGTGTCATTGGAGCAGTGCTGGAACCATAGTGAACATGATCCAAAATACGATACAATACGGTACACAAAATCAGAATTCAACACACATATTCAAATCATCCGAAGTGATAAATCATGATACGTCCTTCACTCACTGGTTCAAACACATATTCTGCTCATCCATATTAACATAGGGGTGTGTCTGAATATTTTGTACTCCTCCATTCTTGGCCATCTTCACAGAGAAAACAATGGATGGGGTTTACCATTAGACATGGTTCGCCTGATTATGCTTCGTTCAATCCCCATAAATATCCACCACTTTTTGACATGTAATCTCCATATGTATATAATATATATATATATATGTACTTAATTATACATATCTGTTGAAGCAATTGCCCCCCAAACTGCAGCACCATAGAACTTCTCTCGCCTTGGGCGAGTCGGAAGTGCCTGGCATGGCCTGGAGCAGGCTGAGGAGATCCGGGGAGAAGTGTATTGTTATAGAATTTTCTATAGATTTTTATTATACAACTATGGTATAATTGGTATATTGTTGTTATTATTAAATTCTCAAATTATGTATAATCAATTATAATTTTCATACTTGATGGCAATTATCAAATTATGTATAACTATCATATGCAATGGCAATTTCGGTGGATGCTTCATTTTCAAACAAACCCAAATAATAGATCCAAATAGTATATGTTTGCCACGAATATCACCATTGATATCCATCACTCAAATCTATAATCATCCTTTAAACTTTAGATTTTTTTTGATTGTCAAAAATATTGCAGAGTTCAGTGGTGTTTCTTAGACAGTGCCATATTCTATCAACTCCAGGATGACGAATATGTTGAAAAATATATGATATATGCGTCTTAAACACGATCGATGGTATTTGTATATTTGATATCTCTTACATGTATTTCTATATTGCTTAAATATGTGTATACCAAAACTGCGAGTGCACAAAAAACACATGATATTCTAGATATTCACACATACTAGTACTGATACCTACCAGCGATTTATGACATACATAGACCTGTGGGTGTGGTGTTGGCGGTCATTGGGTGGGGTCGCAATGGCTAGCTGGCTGATTCATGCTGAACCCTCAAAGAAAATCCCCAGGTATTTCCTTTCTTGTTGAGACTGGAGATTTCAGTTTCATATACGGGTTCTTGATTTTGTGTGGAATTTGTTCTCCTTCGTTGTATAGGACTTGTTTCGGCCTTGTGGATGTTATTTACTAAAGAATGATTTGCTAGCGGAGCTGGAAAATCAACAAGAACTGAATTGGATTCAACTTAAATGTATAAATGTGGTAAACCCAATGCCATCAGCCACCCCATTTTTATCACGACTTGTGAATGGGTGGTAAAAAATAACGATAATCTTCAAATGGTATAGCTTTATTCTTGAGTTATTCTTGACTTTACCACATGAAAATCTCCAGGTGATTCACCACCAGTTTACGGTACCATTTCATGGGTGATTCACGGTACATAAACCAATTTTATGGTGATTCCACCAGTTTCCCACGCTGCTTTCCCACGCTGCCCGGCCTTCACCAGCGTCCGAGGTTTCGCTTTCACCTTCGGCGCCGACCTGGGAGGTCGATTTTGCAAAACGGTCCGTGAGCTGCCACTCGTCATGGCCCAAAGAAAAAAGGATGGGACTTCAACGTTAACTGGGCCTATCTATTGTAACCATGATGATAAATTATTAAAACTAACTAGCAATAAGTTAAATGGTTATAATGGCCTATCTATTATAAACATGTACAACCTTTATTGATAGATAAGCCATTGTAACTGTTAAGCCATTAAAACTGTTGGGAATTTATTGATAAATTAGCCATTGTAACTAACCCATTGATAAGCCATAGTTTATTGGTATCAATTGGGAATTAACAATTTGTGCAAATGATAAGAAATAGTTAATGGTCAACCATAACTCAATCATGACCCTTTATTATAGATAGATAATGCGGAACCATAATATGCGATCATAATAACATATGATCACCATTTATATATAACCCTTATTGATAAATAGTTGTTATGACACTAGAACTTAGCCTGTGGTAATTTGATGTTGATGTTACTTGGTATCAATAGTTATGAAATGTTATGAACAATGGGATGAAAACCGAGTACCCTCTAGCAAATCAGAGAAAGCATTCAGGTAAATGTTCAAGTTCAAAAAACAACTATAATATATATATATAATATAAATCATGCAAAATGATATGTCAATTTCCTGGATGGTAAATTCCAGACCTCTGAGGCCCTCCACCCTTTGGCTTTCGCTTCTGCCGCCTCCTTGGCTTTGCGTTCACCTCGGCTTTCGCATTCGGACAGCTGGTGAGATTCCACGGATGTCGTTGTCCAAACACCTTGAGGAGTTCACCAAAATTAGTGATGGAAGTATCACATTAACTGCTTAATGGGTGGGTATAGACTGGAGTATCAAACCAACCATGTCATGGTGATATACTGCTATAGACTGGAATGTATAACCAAGAAGCTGAGATGGGATTTGTCAATATAGCCCATTCATGGCCGTTTGAATAGGGAGAATTGTGTTCTCAACCCATCATGTTTTTGGGTACCATGGTTTCACGTAAGGTCTCTGGTAAAGGGAGCCAAAGAAATGAAGTTGACATCCCGTGTGGTTCCAAAGTTGTGAATCAAAACGCACCTGCTTTTCATTTCTTTCTGATATCTGACAAAACTGCAATACCAAATCTAACTCAATGCTATAGCACATGGTTATTGCATCCCCACCCTTTCAATGCAATGAAGCTTTTTGAGGTCACTTGAAATCATCCAAAAATGTGAGCCAACATGTTTGTTGGGGAGGACTATGACCGCAAACAAAGATTTGCCAACTACTTCCGTGCGGGGTCACTGTACGCTAAGCAGAACAACTGCTCTCTGCTGAGTAGTCCTGACGCAAATTGGACAAATGCTCCAATTTTTGAGCCTTGCGCGAGCTGTCCAAAGGGCGGTGGTGTTTGATGGGATGACCAGTGATTGTGAGATAATTTCCAACCGAGTGAAAACTCCCCATAGGGGTACAGTGATCTATACCCTGAAATATGTTCTTGAGGAAGGACCCGTTTGCAGTCCTTCTTGTATATTTGGCCCTTTAATATTGAAAAACCTGCTCCAAAGTTGTACACCTCAACTTCCCATTTTTTCGGTCAGCAGTGAGGCGCTAATTTGTTTCACCCCAGAATACCATACATTCAGTGATCGTATAAATCCTGCCATCCACACCACTTATCACGGTTGACCCATGCCTGTACTATACTATACACTGTGTCCCTCGCTTGAGTACACTATATCAACATCCCTGAATCCAGTTGTGATCTGGTTGTTCCATAGAAAAATAAACAGCATGAGATGAAATCATTCTTGCAGGGTGTGAAGTAAAGTGCAGTGATCTTTACATGCAAAAATAGCGTCACAGCTGGGTTCCTGGCATATGTTCATAGTGATCGTTTTTGGACATGACAACGCTAGCTTTGAATTCCCCAAGTCAAAGACAACCCCATGCCCAAATGACCGTGGTTTGCCTTTTCGCCTTCCCGCCGTGTTTACCCCCTTGGTTTCTGGTTGGAAATCCCTTTTGGTGAGATCTTCAATCATCATTGAACGTCCAACCAGATCAACCAAGTCCTCTTTGAAACCGCTAGGACTAGGCTATGGATCAGTCGCTAGTTAAACCCTCAATTTTCGGCTGCTGCCCATGCAGCGTTTATAGCAGGGCCTTCTCCCTAAGCGCAGCCAACCTCAGTTGGGCGTCAAATACTCAAGCTCTCGAAGCAGTTCAGTATTCTAGCAATTAAACTATACAATTTCACTAGTCTTAAATGATGCCGTTTTGGGATATTTACCTTTGCATTCACCATCATTCTAGTGAGGTCCCTACGTGAGGTCATTATAATTTACCCAGATTCATCCACTGCTATTTAATGATCCCATGAACTTGACAAGTCAGCGTTAATATTTTGATAGTGACGGTTAGCAACTGCCTATTGACATCTGATCATTCTGATAATCCTCACAGGAGCTACTCCTGGGTTTGTCTGAACATGTGGGGGGAAGACCCCAAGAGTCATATTGTTTATCACCAGTTTCTACAAAAAAAAATACAAAATTTGGTGTATATATTGTTTGCACAAACCCGTGTTGCACATATACCCATTATCCATAAAATGGTTGACTCTCATAGCCCCATATCATCCCATATCCATCTTTCTTAGATAAATTCCCGATTTGTTCAACCAATTTAATCTCAAGGTTTGTTGGTCAAATCATGTCAAATCAGGTATTTCTGGCAGAAAACAACCCATCAAAAAATTGTCTCATTCCCCTTCCCATATATTTGTTGGTCAAATTTACAATTAGAGATAGATCACCCAATTATTTCCCAGTAATGTGGGTAAAACAAAGCCATAAACCATCCCCCAAATCACAATTTTTATGAGTGGTATGTTTACCATTCCCAGTCATGGGTGGTTTATGGTTTTGTTTTACCCACATTGTTCACCAGTGTCAACAACTTTTTTTTTCGCCGCTTTGTTGAGATAATCTCCGCAAATGGCACCCCGGCCATTAAAAAAAAAAAATAGATCCACCCTGAGACCTCCGAAAATGTTGAGATGAAAGTCGTCTTCAAAACCCGAACTCATGGCAGGGTCTGTATTAGAATTAATTGGGGAAAGTATCATAATTTATTGTATATTTTTATTGTTTTTTCTAATTTTCTCGATTTGAGCAATCTTGCAAATTTAAGGTTCACGAAAAGGACATCAACAAATTTTGGAGGGTCCCATCGCTCACCACCATTTGCCCAAAAATGATCAATGGCAATTTGTTGGGGGTGATCGCTCCTGTAAAATTGCTATACCCTCCGGCAATTAAGCATGGCAATGGAAAATCCCCTATTTGTAGATGATGTTCCCTTCAAACCTCCATTCGTAATCATTTATACCTAGTTTAGTATAGTTTAGTTGATTGTGCCCCTAAAACCTCCATTTGGTCCGCGGCCCCTTCCCAGCTTGCCATGTTTTCATGACGAGGTCAACGTGGGGTCCCGACTTGGCGCGGAGTTCGGCCGCCTGTTCCTTGGAGGGGGCCTGGAGCGTCTGGAGCTGCAACTTGAAACTGGTGACCCATGGGCTTCCAGTGGGATTTCTATATGGATTTATCTATCTAAGGGACATTTCATAGAAAACATCGGAAAACCGTACTTCGAGTTATATTATGTTATATGGATCATTTTTGGATCGATAAGAATGTGAGAAACCAGAATTGAATTTATATTTGCTTCATCAATGGATCGGCCTCAGAATTGGGGCTAAACACCAGAGTTTCCTGTCCTGTAGAGTGTCCCTTGAAGCAAATATGGTTTCATCAATGGATTGATTTCACATAATGTTGATCAAAACAAATTCAGTGGCATTGGTTCGAAACAACCAGTGACAGGAAATCCTCGCTTTTCACAATGAGCACAAACATATAAGTCAAATGCTGTTTTGTATCATCATCATCATCATCATCATCATCATCATCATCATCACCATCATCAACATCATCATCACCATCATCATCATCACCATCATCATCATCATCAACATTACCATCATCACCATCATCATCATCACCATCATCACCATCATTGTCGCCGTCATCATCATCATCATCATCATCATCATCATCATCATCATCACCATCATTGTCGTCGTCATCATTGTCATCATCACCAACATCATCATCATCACCATCATTGTCGTCGTCATCATCATCATCACCATCATTGTCGTCGTCATCATCGTCATCATCATCATCATCACCATCATCACCATCATTGTCGTCGTCGTCATCATCATCATCATCACCAACATTGTCGTCGTCATCATCATCATCATCATCATCATCACCATCATTGTCGTCGTCATCATCATCACCATCATCATCATCACCATCATCACCATCATTGTCGTCGTCGTCAACATCATCATCATCATCATCATCATCATCATCACCATCATCACCATCATTGTCGTTGTCGTCGTCATCATCATCATCATCACCATGCATCATCATCATCACCATCATCACCATCATTGTCGTCGTCATCATCATCATCAGCATCATCTTCGAAGTCACCATCATCATCATCATCATCATCATCACCATCATCACCATCATTGCCGTCGTCATCATTGTCACCATCATCACCATAATCATCATCATCACCATCATTGTCGTCGTCATCATCATCATCACCATCATTGTCGTCGTCATCATCGTCATCAACATCATCATCATCATCATCATCACCATCATCACCATCATTGTCGTCGTCGTCGTCATCGTCATCATCATCATCATGATCATCATCATCATCATCATCATCATCATCATCATCATCATCATCATCATCTCCATCATCGTCATCGTTGTCACCATCATCCATAATCATCATCATCACCATCATTGGCGTCGTCATCATCATCATCATCATCACCATCATTGTCGTCGTCGTCATGATCATCACCATCATCATCATCACCATCATCACCATCGTTGTCGTCGTCGTCACCATCATCATCATCATCATCATCATCATCATCACCATCAGCACCATCATCGTCATCATCATCATCATCATCATCACCATCATCACCATCATTGTCGTCGTCGTCATCATCATCATCATCATCACCAACATTGTCGTCGTCATCATCATCATCATCATCATCACCATCATTGTCGTCGTCCTCGTCATCATCATCACCATCATCATCATCATCACCATCATCACCATCATTGTCGTCGTCGTCACCATCATCATCATCATCATCATCATCATCATCACCATCATCACCATCATTGTCGTCGTCGTCGTCGTCATCATCATCATCATATCCATCATCGTCATCATTGTCACCATCATCCATCATCACCATCATCATCATCACCATCATCATCATCATCATCATCACCATCATTGTCGTCGTCGTCGTCATCATCATCATCACCATCATTGTCGTCGTCATCATCATCATCATCATCATCATCATCATCACCATCATCACCATCATCACCATCATTGTCGTCTTCATCATCATCATGATGATGATGATCATCATCATCATCATCATCATCATCATCGTCATCATCATCGTCATGATGATCATCATCATATCCATCATCGTCATCATTGTCACCATCATCCATCATTGTCATCATTGTCATCATTGTCGTCAGGTCTTGGGATGGCTGCCAATCGTTGACATAGTTTACGTCCCTCAAAGGGGGGATAGAATAGCAGGCACAAGTACTATACTATAAAAGCAACCAACCTCTCAGAACAGAAATCCAAGATGAACACCATAAGAATGTCCTTGAGAAAGCACAGGCCAGCCTGAGAAAAAAAATTCTTTTCTTGGCTTCCAATTCCTTTTGGTTCCATCTTGTCTGGTGCTGATCCAGCTCTATAAAGATCTTTGAGTCCATTATCTTACCTCTTTTGCTCGATAGCTTTCGCATCCTCTCCCAAGTCGAAAACAGGAACTATGTAAAAACTAGGGGACTTGTTCTGCCCAACTAAGCTCAACCGTTCCTTTCAGAATTGGAAATGAGACCTTCCCAACCCTTCAAGACCACCCAATGTAAAACATTGCTAAACATTCTACAACCATCCCCAACTCCATCCGGCACCTTCGCCTTTGCTTCCGCCTTTGCTTTCGCCTCAGTTGGCTTATGCCTTCGCTTCCGTATCTTAAACCCATCATCTGGATAACAACGATGGGAACATCAACAGAAATGCCCCTGGAAGAAATTCGTCCGCAACTTGCAACCAAGAATCTCCCTCACCTGGAGATTCCGCCTTGGATTCGAGGTCTCTTCAAGGTCAAGGTGTCAGAATGCAAGTAACAAAAATGGAAAAATATGTTTCTATGCTCTGAAAATGTAGGGTTAACCCAGTAAACCGTTAACCCCAAACCCGGTGATATATTGGTTCAAGTATTGGACCAATTGGTTCACAGTTCTCCATAAATCAGTGGAGTATGTTGATACTGTTTATGACTCCACACGACCATCAGTGTCATCATTGAGATCAGCATTGCTCAACAAAAAGAATGGGAGCAGCTTGCATCCACAGTATTTTGATGATGCATTGCACACCCCGAAGGTTTGATACATCTGATTGATTCAAGTTCACAGAGAAATCAAATGGCCAAAATCAAACGTGACACGCTTGAAACCAGGTAGAAGAGGTGGAGAGGTAGGCACCCCAGTATACACAGACAAACTAGGAGACTGCCTACTCAAATGGTATAGTATGGTATACCCAGCAGGCTGCCTTATTTACCCTCTTGTAAGCTACGATAACATAGATGTAGAAAACCCACCATTTGTAGATCATTTTCCGAACGGGTACCATGGATTTTCCACATCTATGTTAATTTTCCCCGGGGTACAACACACAACCGACACAACCTGAAACAAAGTGACACTGGGTTGGTTCTCCACTTCCTCTCTGGTAATGAAACGTATCTGACTGGAAAATCCACCATTCATGGATGATTTTCCCAGCTATAAACCTCCATCATCCTCCATCTATAGGGGATTTGCCATGCAGCCATGGTTGATTCTCCTATTCTGTTCCCATATTATCTACCCTCTGGTTATTTAACATAGCCATGGAAAATCCCCTATAAATGAAGGTCTTAATGGGAAAATCATCCAAAATTAGCCATTTTCCATGGCTATGTTAAATAACCACAGGGTATATATTAGAGGATCTCCAGCCACGTTGAATTCCCCGAAGGTAGTTACAGGCAGGTCTCGACGGGAGAGGCCGAAAGCCGAGGCCGCTTCGCTGGTGGCCTGAGATGCAACCGAAAGGTGGGGACACCCTCCACCAAAGATGAGATGGACATGGTAGTCTTATGATTTGTTTATGCGAAAATGGTGATAAACAACCATTAATCAACCACTAATTCTTTAATGAAAATGGGAAGATCTAGGGGTACCCTATTTTCAGACAAAGATGGGATGTTCAACTTGTCTATGAGTTGAACATGCCTGAAAATTTAACATGTTTTAGCGTGGAAATCCAGTTATCCGTCCTAAACAAAGAGGACATGTTGACGATCTGATTCAAAACCTCTATGCGAAAGGCTCGGCCATTGCATTTAACAAGAAGACAGTGCCACGCAGGGTCAAAGATCAATGGGTGTGAATCATAGGATGAAACATGAAACTATCATGGGAAAACTCCATTCTGAGTGTGACAACTTGATACCAACATCATAGTGTTGATTGTTCGATTCTGGCTCCTAGAAGATCGTATGGCTCCATCCTTGCAAATTGCTGAGCAAGTTGTTGAACAAATTGTCAAACCAATGACATAGATTTCCAAACAAACAAGAGTCATGCGGTAAACCCAACAATGAACCACCCCCAACATGATCATAAATGGGTTGCAAGAATCATCCCCAAATGGTAGGTTTTTTATTTCGTCCACCATATTGAGCTAATATCATTCCAAACAATCTAGAGAATGGACAAACAGAATTGCGACTTTTTGACCAACCCCTATCATTCCACCGTTGCGACCAGTACTACACCGTTGGGCTGGCACACACACAATAATCAATCAAATTCACCAATATGTAGAGTTGTTTGAGCCATTAGATCGAACATGGAAAAGAACCATGAACCATCCATCATCCAACATCATGAAATGAATTATCGCCGCACTTATCTTCCGCTAAATCACAACCACCAACAAAATAAAACAAGAAACAGAAAGCCACTTTAACAAATCCAGGAAAAACATAGCGAGAGACTTGACCTCTACACAAGTGAGAAAAACTGGGTATGTAAAAAAAATACAATGACCAAATGGCGGGTTCCTGAAATAGGGGTACCCCCAAATCATACAGTCATCATGGATGACCATGACTTATGATTAAAAGCCATGGTGACTTGGGGGATCTCCCATTTTGGGAAACTTCCGTTTAGCTAATCCCATCCCCTTAACCTAAAACATCCCCATAAATGGCCGCACATTTGTGTAAATCCCCTACTAAACCATGGTTTTCTGTGGGGTGTTTAACAAACTCACGAAACTCAAATGGCTATTAACATGGCTATTTTCACCTATTAAAAGCCATAGTGACTTGGGGAATCCCCCCTTTGACTGCTATGATTCACCGGTGGTCTGGAGCCCCGCACGGTTCCGGTGCCGACTTGGTGGCTGTAGGACGAGCCTGCGGAGCAGTGCGGAGCTACTGGAGTGGCGTCAACTTCAAGGACTTTACACTGGACAGCAACAAAAAAACGAGAGACAGATAAGGACATCAGTGGTATAAAATGGTATAAATATAAGGATAATCAAAAGTCGTTTATGCGTTCAACTGATTTATAATTGATGAAACGTCGAATGGGGCCGAGTCCATGCGTGTACGGTGACCATGTTAGCAGACAGAGCATAGCTCTATCTTATCCTACTTCAATGATGGATTATGATCATCCTCAAGATATTGCTTGCTACAATAATACCCTATTAGAGTAATCCCCAATATTCAATATATTGGTTGTGTAGTACACTACAATTATCAACCAACCAGGGTTTCGAACACCGCTCAATCGAATTCAGTGACTGTCGGTACTAACGCACCTTGGAAACTCCGCTTGGAGCCTCTGCACAGTGATCGCTCGGTGATTTGGACCAGGAGCAAAAGCCGAGAGCATTGGGCATTCGCAAACCACTCCAGGGATTTCCGTATGGAATTGTCGTAATCCACAATTCTTTCTATACAGATACAGGATATATATAGTATAACCACTTGTAACCCCTACAATCATTAACCAACAGGTTTTTTGAACACTGCAACAATTGGGTGGTAAGAAGCAAGCATTCCCAAGACTTGAGTGTGGTCAAAATGAATGCAACACGTAGCTTAACTCCACTCCGCATTCCACGAATCACATACGTCTACATCAATGGCGTGGGAATGCATCATCCAAAAAATGAGTGGTGTTTTTCCTCCAACTGCTGGGTTGCTAGCAAAACCACCAGTATTTTGAGTTCATACAAGTTCATATTTGCTATGTGGGTTTAAGTCTGACTGAGCATAGGATACCCTCAAATCTATTGCTTCATAATCATGCTTCCCATGAAATAGAAACAGAATGGCTATTTGAAGGGTATACCGATACCGTATACCCTGCTTTTCAGACCCGCACCTAAATATCATATTGGTGCTTTAATCATGCTAAATCAAAAAAAAAAACCTATCACAATGGTTAAAAGCAGTATTTGTCATGGTAAAATCACTATTTTTGATGGTAAAATATGTATTTTTTCTCTGTGTCAATCAGCTACATCTTGGGTCACCAAGCACCGCTCCCTTCCCTGAAGGCACCTCTGGCGGGGCACCGCCAGACTTCACTGCAGTATGCCTGGCAACATCTAAATTACTTGTGATTACTTGCGTATATGTAATTATGTAGACCTAGACAGTATATATATATATACACATGCATCATTAACTGGATATATAGTTCATTGCAAAATCGGATCTCTTACAATATATTATTATGAATTTCACATTATATAATGTGATATTGCGGGCTTGAATACTCTCTTGCGGCAACTTGCGGTTGTTTGTTGGGATTTACGAGAATATGTACAAATAGATGTGGCCCCCTTAGCCTTGAGACATGGGTGTTCTAACATGGGGAATACTGGGATTAGTTTCAAAATAAAACAGTGGATGACTTGTTAATAACCCTGCATAGTGTGTCCCCTAAGTGGGTAATCCCAATGTTAACCGGGGTTAGTCAGTGGGGTGACCCACTAATTAGGGTCCCCAGTTTCCAAGCCCCCACAGGTTGTCACAGGCGCACCTTTTCTTTGGGACTCTCTTAGGCGCTACCACCTGTCTGCCGGACCCCAGTGGGAAGGATGGCAGAAAGCTTGTGACACCTCTCTGTTCTGGGTGCGAACAGAAGAAATTCAATCTCCTTTTCAATTTTCAGTAACTGTCCTTTCGCCAATGCACGAAAGCTTGTAGCTTCAACCGGAAAACCTTCTTTGTGCCAACAGATTTCCCTGTGCTTTGTCTTCACTGGATCATTTGCACTCTATTGTGCACTCAACTTCCTTGACCTCAAGCAACATCTGATGTTTCAAACAGGACAGGTACAGTAGAAGCGTTTCTGAACCGCAGTCATATGTGGGTTGGAACTAAATACTTAGGCACTGGAAAGCACTCTGCCAAACCGTGCTGCAACTGCCTCTTTCTCCGGTGGTGCCTGAAGCCAGGGATGCTCAAATGAAACCCTGCTTCTCCTATAAGCATTGACACAGTTTCAAAAACGATGAAGCCCCGGTCATATGGAACCTGACAATGAAGTGTATGGGTTCTATCATCGAAAGTCTCTAAATGATGCCTCCAATCAGATAGCTGTGCGAAAGTCTTATATAGGTCTGACCCGCACAAAAGCTACCAACTCAATGATCTGCGGTAGTGAAGAAAACAACATCAGATAGATTGTAATGTCATTGATGTATTTTGTGACATCTCTGCAGTCCGCAACTTTAGTGACAACCCAATGAGATCTAACCAATCCATTCACAGGATAAATCTGCAACTGCCGCCATCTGAATTCTTGTGATGCATTTCACTGGAAATCTCAGGAGCATCACTGAGGTTTCGTTGCATATGTTGCCGATCAATGCTCATCTTAAATTCATACCGATTCGTTCACAGGGATTCCTAGTTCATTGGACCACTAAACCAGGTAGATCCAGGTAGTATAACCTCCTATGTAATAGCCAATGAACCATCATTTTGATTCATTTTGTCAATCATACCCAAATGCTTACCCTCCAGTAAACCAACATTGGTATGGAAAATCACCACTCTATAGCTAGGTTCATCATCATCACGTTTATCTTCTCTTTTCATGGGCCATGGCCATGGCTTCCATAACTATTCCAAAATCAATACCAAAGGGTAGTGGCACAAAACCATGTAGTACATCAATTAACCATCCATTGTCAATAATGTCCCTTTGTGAGTATAATGTCCCAACTCTGAGTGGCTAACACCGCTATAAACCCATAGTCTTCCATCCCCATCAAACAATCAATCGCCTTGGGCAGTTTCTCAGCCAACTTCTGCCCCTCCTGAGCGAGGAACCGCAGAAATCATTGGAGTTACTTCCAGGGAAACTACCATTGAGTATATGTATATATATATATATATATTACTCACATAATATATGACTATGTGTGTGTGAATAACATCAAATAATAGTTCAATGTGTTCAATCTGGATTAGATACTCACTTGATTTAAGGGAAACACTCCTGGAAACTGCATCTTTTTACCCTACGTTCCAGCGAATCTTGGCTTGACTCTGAGAACATTTCAACATAGTTCAACCAAACAAGACTATTTTGCATGGTACGCAGTCTGCGAAAGTCCGACCGCCTTGGTGCACTCATCGATAAGTCGCAAGCACTCACCATACCTTGGGTTGAATGTCCATGGGGATCTTGATCCCACATGGCTGAAAATTCGAACGAACCATTTGGCAAGCACCAGCAGGTCATGTATTACGGATGGCCTTGGGAGAAATTTCAATGGTACTCAGATATTGAAATGGAACATGGAACATATTTGTAGAAATTTGGATTGAATTAAAGTCGTAGATCTTCACTACTGGAACAAGCCTGCGGCTCGCCATTTGGAGATGGATCTGTTTTAAAGACCCCTGCCTTTGGAGCCACTGATTTTGGTTACAGTATCCTTCATGATTACCCTGCAATGTTCAGTCGGACAGACACTTTTGACCCATAGCCATGCAAGAATTCAACAGTCACAGTCTAAGCTTGCAACTGTGCAACCAGCAGAGGGTAGACATGAGTCATGTCCACGCAGAGTAGAAAAGCAGGGTGGACAGTGCTGAAAACGTCCCAAAATGCAAGACAGGTTCTTGGTTTCAGGGCTTTTGGGCCAAGTATTTTTGCTTCCCAAGGGTGATTCCCAGTATGAGATGATGTCACCTATTTTGCTTGTCTGGTGACCCTGCTGCATTGACCCATGCGAGGTTGTTTTTTAAGATGGTTCCTCATGTTTCCTCTGGGATTGCTTCTCTCTGGCTTCATCGTGGCTCTACATAGTGGCAAACATGAACACCCTCGGCCGGCGGAGATACCAATTCATCAAGCCTGGACATTTGAATACCTTGGAGCCATACGGCATTTGGCCTGCAAAGACACTTGCACTTGTGGGAGATGAATTGATGCATGTCCTTGATCATAGATGCCTGCGGAATTTCCAGGCTCAGCAGTTTCAATCCTGCCTGGGTTCAACGTAGTTTCACCCCCAAAAACAGGTCACACAAATGCTCGGCAGTTCCCAAAAACAATCCAAGTCGATCAAATATTGAAATGCTTCATTTAATTTCGGCATCCACACAAGTCAAACCAATCATGAGATCGGACAAACATGCGATCAAAGGCAATTTCACTTGAACCAGAGATCTGTGAATTTCTACAAACATACTATGCTTTTGCATGGCAATTCTGTGCTCATCTTCGAGTTCATACAAAGAAAAGCTGGATCTCAGGTTCCCCCATTCATGGGAATAGATTGTAGCAATCCACCAAAAAAGATCACAACGAGTTGCAAACCTGGAAATAAATGGAAATAATATGAAATTATCAGGAACTATCATCTATCTATCCTGGAATTTATTGTTTATCTATTTTGGGGTTGCTATAAATAAGTACCGAACTACCCTGCGGCTGCGGGTCTTAGTTCGCTTTTCTTCCGCAAATGACGCGGCTGTAGATGACGCCAGTCTTGGAAGTGTTCCTGTAACACGGCTGTTGTCTTGTTAGCTTTGAATCGGCTTTGAACACATGTACACATGGGAAATGTTTGATGCCAAGAAATAACTATAGTCCTTAAAAAATCTACGGTTCGCAGGTCTGCATAAAATTTAACGCATCCATGTGTCCAGCTTGGGTGCAAACAGAACCATGTCACCGGTCCAAAGTCCACGTGGTCAAACTCCAATCCTTCTTCACGCATCGCTAAGTTCCGTGTCTATCAAATCCAATGCATTCCCACAGGATGAGTAGCTTCAGACACATGCAACATGCTCCTAATGATATATCTCCACAAATAAAAATAAAATTACAACACCATTTCTCCAGTTATATGGAGGTTTCCTAAATGGGGGTACCCCTAAATCATCCATTTTAGGAAACCCCCATATACCTATGATATCTCCATTGTATCTCCCTATCCCCTTACTTCAGCTCCCAATCTCCAAATCTCCCCTTTCTTCGACCTCGGAACTCATCGATTTTGAGGCGCGCCTCTGCGGGGACGGTCAAGAAGACTCGTAAAGACACACAGAGGCGGAAAATCCATGGTTTTCGCCAGGAAAATGTGGGATTTATAGAGAAAAAACTTTGGAACGTCCATAGAATCTACAAATTCTGGGTTTTCCAATGTCTTCCACGTCGTTTGGCTAGTTTCCCCGAGCGGCAAACCAAAAAAATATCTGGGATTTGACCAGTTATGCGACCTGTTCTCTGCTTGCAGACTTCAGAAATGGATTGAGACCTTGTATTAGCCAGCATTTTTCATCTTGAGTAGTTCAAACCAGTGGTTCTCCTTGTTCACCCTCATCTATGGGAAGCGGTCATCCAGTGAGACCTTGTTTTTTGCAAGTCACCCAAAGGATAACATAGTACCTGATTGGTGGTTTCAACCAATCTGAAACATGGTTTGGAATCATTTCTATGGTTGAAAATAACAAAGTTTAGTCATCTCAACCAATCATTCCTTTTGTATGGTTCAAAAAACGATAAGCATTTGAAACCACCAACCAAAAACCACCAATCAGGTAAACATGTGAATTACACTCTATGGAATGCGTATACCCTGGCGCAGGATCCCAAACCAGCGGTGTATAATTTGGTGGGGTGAAATTTCAGATATATGTAAATGTAGATGTGTCTGAACAGTTCGGGGATATGTACCAGAATACCGTCATCTATGATTGGTTGGCTTGAGATCCTTTAGCAAATCGAATCCTTAAATCCTAGTTCCCTTAATCCAAGATTCTTGAACCACCCGACCCCATATTCACCAGTTCAAGTATTGTGTTGAACATGGGAGCATGTAGAAACCCGCATAGACATCAGCGGAGCACATATTGCCTTGCCCAATGGTGAACATGTGCAAATATCAGACAGGAGAGATTTCAAGAAATATCCAAAGCCTTAATAGTCTTAATATGGAGATTTCATGAGATTTCTTAAGTCATGAGGGATCCCCAAGTCACCATGGTTGTTGCAATACAAAGCCATGGTCTAATGACTTGGATGATTTGGGGTATGCCCATGCTTAGGAACCCCCAATAGATCCAATGATCAAACAGCAGGCCTACCCATCGCCCTCGAGTGCTCTTTGCACGCTTTGACTCCTGCAACAACCAACTGCAGTTGGGCCACACTTGCACACTGATGAACTTCCATTCATCAGAACCAAATGCCGCAGTCGTTTGTGGAACAGCACTGACCTTACTCAGAAACATATAGAATTCATGAATTCATATGAATTCATAAATGATCATATATGTATACATGACAAGACATACCATATCATACCATTTATACCCCATTTGTCGCGTGTATCACCATAGGTGCCTCGTCGGCATCATCCGTTTGCATCCTCGTGCATCCTCCACCACCTGCTTTGGTGGAATCGCCCTCCTGGCCACGACACGCAACGAGATGTCGTGGTTATGGATATCTGTATGGATATCTATGTCATGTTGTACCGTAAACCCTAAACCATCCAAAACCCTAAACACCCATGCATGGCAAAAAATGGGGATGGCTTACTGTTGCGTTTACCACTATTTTATAGTGGTCCGTGACTAACGATGCGTCGTACACGTGAGAAACGGACTACCATGGAGAAGTGGATATTCATGCATGCTAAGTTTAATGTTGTATTCAGTATATCTAATATGGTATTGATATGGTTGTAATATACAAAGTACAAACTGTATGGTTTAAATGATAGCATTTGGCATATATTTGCGTTTCAACCACGTCAGAACCAAGCTTGTGCCAATCCTCACACCTAAGATCTGTTGATCACGTATAGACCTTACAAACCAATGGTCCAGCAGTATCCTCCAGCAATCAAACACAAAAGACAGGGCCATTACAGTCTGTTTTGTCATATCTATACATATTGTATATATTCGTATACCAGGATACATTTGCAAAACTGTCCACTAGCCAGGATTGCCGAAGGCTGTGTTGTGTACAGTCTGCGTATAAATATACATATAAAGTTCCAATGCACGGTTTGGAAGTTGATCCAGTGATAGTTTGACAATCTTCATTCAAGACACTCAGGCTTCCCAGATTTGCTCACCAAAAGCAGCACATTCTTCAATTAAAGTCTGCGATTAGAGCCTATGAGTGACCTTAATTACCCTAGAACTGGTAAATTAATCTAATTTCTCGAAGAGCAGGATGCATCTTTTGATTTCCCACAACATTCTTTCTTCATCTCTGGCAGGCTTTTCAAAGGGGTCTTTTCCAATGGTTTTAGGCTGAATTGTAATTGTCTTTTTTTTGTGTGGGAATCTTGGCTGCAATAGGCCCCCCAAAAAAATATAAAAAATATGAAAAATTATGAAAACATGTTTTCTGGGGTGATGTGGGGTCAGAGAATGGTAAAATAGCAGAATGGGGTCCAGTTACCCTTTAAAAGTAGTATTAATTTAAAAAATGATGGCCCCAAAAAAAAACATGATTTTCTTTTAATACTTTTTTAATGATATGTTATTGTAATTTGTTATTCCCTGTGATTTTTGACATCAAGTGCTGACTCAGCTGAATTGCTGCATACAAATCATTGGTTTGTACCTTACAGGCGCAAAGCTGAAAAGTGGCCCTTTGAAGAGGGACAGGGGAGCTTTGAATGAAACATACACCTTCAAATTCTTTGCAATCAACACTCTTCGAAGTTCTTGGTGGCTCATAAAATGAATCCACAGGATGTATCCTTTGCAAAGGAGACCCCTGCACTGTTGTCAAAGTAGTGCGTCAAAATTACTATTAACCCCCCTCCAACTGGGATCTAATTGGATGGTTCAGACCGAGAAATGGCCAAGGTCCTTCAACGTCTCGCGGATAGATTTCACCTGCAAATCGGCTCGGCAATCTGGAAGGAAAGCGGCAAGGATTCCTATAGGAAATCCAAAACACATAAACTCCCCTGAGTGATTTCTTTCCCAGATTTCAAGACTTCCTGTGTTTCAATCCCAATGTGTTGGCAGAGACCAGTCACATTTGTTTATTTCCCCAAACATGTTGCCGGGAAACAAGACATGAAGGGGAAAAAAACAACTTAAACATAGTGTATCATACAACATCTGTAGCAAAAAAAGGGGATAAAACTATACTATCAACCAATCTTACCAACTGTTCCTACCATTTTCTGATGAAACACACAATGCGAACCTCCTTTTCCAGCTCTTCTTGGGCGATTTTTTGCTTCTCATAGCTGTTGGAGGCGTACCTGGCGACATGATTTTCGGGAAACCCCATGGTTTACCTGGGAAAATGATCTTCAAATGGTGGGTTGTCCACGTCTATGTAAACGTTTACCCCAGGGTATAAAGCAACCCCCGATTTTTTTAAAGAAAAGTTGAAAACACGGGAATCATGAGTTAAATATCTCCTGTACCATTCTGGAAACACTGTTTGTTCTTTCATTTTGGGGACCTTATACAATCTTGTACAGCTTGTTGAAGGTGGCAATATGAAGCTAAACATCTTAGATGAAAATATGAAACTGTTCATATTGGATTGGTCTCTCATCGCCATCAATGTATATCTTAATAGGGGATTGTGCCATTGCCAAGTACTACGAGCAGGGTGTTCGACGACACTTGTTGGGGAGCTGTAGCTCCAAAGCATAGAGACTTAGTCCCCAACATGTACTTGACATGTTCAAAGCAATAAGTCCATTGCACAAGCATTCCTGGGCAGAAATGGATCCAGTATAGTGGACTATACATACATAACTTAACCATACACAACTTTTCCTAAAAATCACCAGGCTGAGTTCAAATACTTTCTCAGATCCCCTGCGTATCCAGGACAATCAGACTGCGCTTTCCAAAGGATCCGAGGGCTCGCGACTGGAGTTGATCCCCCCAAAGGAAACTGGATTGATCTTCTCACAAACATGTCATGAAGGTGTTGTGTTTTTATATCAACACCCATTCAACTTTGATATTGCAACTCCTCCGGGCTATACACAACATGTTTCGAACATCTAGATATATAATGATATTATGATCGATATTTAAGTTTGTCCAAAAATGGGTACACATGGCTAATGATACCCGAAAATCCACAGGCTAATCATAATGACATATTCCCATATATTCCTCGTTTATTCTGCATATATTCCCCATATTTGTCCTATACATTCCCCATGAACCGGCCATAAGGATATGCCAGGTATGCATAGCTAGCTGTTTCCCAAACTGCAACATGTCAGGTGTACAAAACAGCGGCGTCCAACCTCGGCATCACTGTCCATCCAGAGATGTACCGTACTTCAAACAAATGCCACTGTCCCCTGTCAACATCATCTACTTTTGATGAGGAACGGAGCAGTGTTCATGCTTTTGGATGTGATAAAGTATCACAATCTTGGGGATCTCGCAACCTGCTTAAGATTCGCCCCGCAATAAACCGACTTGGGAGGATTGATTATAGAAATAGCCTCAGCACGCAGCGCTTGGACCATCTCTTGTGCAGTGGATTGCCATGCACTCAGCGTCTCTATGATGAAGTCAACGTCCTCCAGATCCGCTGGAAACCACAGTCTGCCCGGTGGTTTGCAACCCCCCTTACAAAATAGTGAGTGTATTCTTTCATGTGATTGGCATCTATAATATGAATGGATCTGTTTGGATTGTGCATCTATTTGTATCTATCACTAGTCATTGGGGATTATCATTCCAAAATATTCCAAATATGGTTGAAACAGCACAAACCAAATAATGAAGTCAACAGGGACCACCAGGATCCAAGAAAGTGGCAGAGCCGCCTCAGGATGCGCAACACTGACTGCTTTCCAGATACCAAATGATTCGCTGCGGTGAGAGGATAACAAGCATAAAAGAAACCAAAGGACCCTCCCGTGGCATCAGACGTGGCATCCTGGAAAATACCCATTTATAGTTGATTTTCACAGCTATGACCTCCATGTATAGTGGATTTCCCAGCTTGCCGTGTTTGATCACCACCGGAGGGTATTCCAGCCAAATGTTGTAAACCCAATCAATAACAAACCATCGCATTGACCAACCATGACTGGGGGTCATACTAAACATCAGCCCAGTCGTAAGGGTATACCCAAGTTCATAAGCCTCTATTAGGGATCGTGTATTGTTATTACTGTTCTCCTACGATTTTCCCACCACTATCCCAGAATTATGCTGGTTTCCCCATACATTCTTCCCATCAACCTCTCCCATACCCCTTTGCCTCAGCCCGGCAATCTCGGCAGGCGCAAGACTCAATGACGAGACATTCGTTCTCCTGCGACAAAAGCGACAATTTGCCGTCTTCAAAGGGAAACACATGCCATTTAATCATTTGGTCAGGATTGTCTACCGTGACTGTGGTAGGTTAGACACCCTGAACCATACTCTTTTTACAGTAGATGGATCTTTTGTATCGGTGAAACACGGGGAGTTCTATATGTTTGCTTGCCTGCCATCGCTTGCTATGTCATTCAGCGTATCGGGTCTTCAAAGGGTAGTGACTACATATGTTTGTCAACCAACCCAGGCAGGGTAGCGCAGGTTTTGCCTGCCCATGGTTGCTCGGAAAAGGGACTCTTCAGCTTGGGGAAGATCCAATATTTGGGAATTATTTAGTTAAAAGTTAAAACATGTTTAGTTTATTAAGTTCAAATAAATCAAATTTTAAAATTGCTGTATCAATACAGATTGCCATAGTCATGTTACATAATCCTTGGGAGAGTATCATTGCAAATCGGGGAATCACAAAAATATTAGGAACTACCAGCCAAAGTAGCAATGATCGGTGGACAAGCCAGCCTGGCCAGAAAACAGAAGTCAACTGCGGCTAACAAGGAAAATTCAGGTGATAAGTGATAAGTGAATCAGGCTGAAACAAAACTCCAACTTGTTTGGACATTCTTCCGCGTGGCAATAGAACCAAACATGTTGTGTATGAAGAAGTTGTGAGGGTAAAAATCACGACCCTGTCTGAGTTGGGAGATTCTATCGTTACAGCATTGTTAAAAGTGCGAACATCTAAACACATTTCACATGTCACCTTTCACCGTACAAGATTTTGCAACATGTTTTTTTTAAATACTAAGCTGGCCTTGGGGAAACTCCAATAAACTCCATGACTTGTGTATGTCCTTCCTCCTTTCAAAGTCAGTCACCCGGCGGTCCTGATCCATTTTGCCCACCACCAGGTTTTGATACACGGCCTGAGTGGATCCCATCTCTGGATGTTGGGCCATCCCGTGGTGCTGTTGACATAAGAACCCTCTCGTGGCAATGGAAAATGCCTTACAAATCAATGCTTTAATCTGAAAACCATCGAACTAAATGACGGTTTTTTCATTGCCACGTTTAATTACTGCAGGGCATTCGTTTCATTTCCTCCATTTTTGAATCAGTCATGCATGATGACTGCCTCAATGATGAGATCCTCCAGTGCTCGTGCGGACACATCCAGAGCTGCCTGGACGATTCAAGACGATCAGGTGCAAAGGTGTGAAGGTCCGAACTGATGCGTAAATTTACATGTCTGTACAGAATACATATCACACATAAATGATAAACATGCATATACATATTACATTACTATACTACATGTGTATATATATATATATATTATATGCAATCATTGTATCTTTTGTATTGTTCATGAAATGACATCAATATTAATCCTGATGCATGTTTTGTCTTGTAGACTCTACTTGCTAGGAAGACTTTCCCTCAAGTTTGGAGCTATGATCCTTCATCCTTTTGCTGCACCTGATGATCTCATGTCAGTTCTTTCTGTTAAGAGCGTCAAGAGTTTGCAACTGTTGCAAATATACGACATAATCTATAATTAAAGTACATAGCATAATATTTTTTAGTCAATAGAAGCGTTGTAGATGTATACGTAGTTTCTAAGATATGTACACACAAACTCCTTGGTCTCCCACCTTTTTTCGCAGTTCTACAATCCACGGTTGTCCGGACCGTCACCACCGGACGGCCGGTTGCCCTCTGCTTCCAACGGCGCTCTGGTCCCAACCTCGAGGTCCGTGAATTTGATGATCTTCTCCTGCGGTGTCACCACTGTTTGTGGACAGAAACCACAAGCATGCGATATAGATGAGGAAATATTGAAAAATAATGCTATATATTGTATACATATGTATATCATTGTAGATCTATATATATATATACAGAATATAGAGATATGGGAAATATGGAGAAATATGAAATATGAAAGTGTCATTTTCACCAGAGGATATGCATTACCATGTTAAATGTTACGGGGATATAAGATAGGAACAATATGGGATATAGAACCAGCCAAATTATTTGCATGACTTGGGTTTGTCTGAAATCATGGTACCCACAAATCCATTGGTTAAGCACCGTTTTCTCTATTGAAATTGCCGCTTGCAGGATATACCATGTTTTCAGACACACCCAAATAATAAATATGAAACCAAATGACCAAATGTAACAGGCAAATCGTATTTTGATGTACATGGTGACAATTTGTAAATACCATATTATGTACATGCCAACAAACACGACCAAGTACTACTTTCAACCACAAATATCCACCAACAAAAACTATCTAGTTATCAAATGCTTTTTAATGTTGGACAAGTTTGTCTTGGAGTTCTGAACAATCGAACAGTGATTTATCAGCATCTTAGTGGGATTTACTGTTCTATCTTTTTGGGCGTGACTATACTAAAATTGGTCCCCCGCTTTCAATCGTTTGGGTGCTGTATTCATCCAGGGTTAACACACAGTGCGAATGGACCCCACAGATGAAGCATGTACTTCCACCATTCTTGGCAAGTTGCATCCATACATCCTCCCCCCAAAAAACAAATGCCGTAAACTCAATAGCGATCCCCCAAGTGTAAAGCAAATTTGCTGAAGCTTGATTTAGAACAACGTCAGGTCCCGATCAAATACCTTTTGGCAGCTATCATTTGAAGAATATCCTCAATACTTCAAAGTATTACCTGAAATATGCCCTGAATATATCGACGCATTGATCTAAATAATATACATATATGTTTATATAGTCATGCTGGAGTAGATAGAATATGTTTGTTTCAAAAAAACCGCTGAGATGGGAATTTGTTTGAATATTCCATGTTCTATCTACTTCAGGATGATTGAATCATGATGATTGTATATATCCTGAACATCTTAGATATGCATTTCCTGTGATACCATGTGGTTATTTAACATAGCTATGGAAAATCACAATTTTATAGCTAGGTAAATCATCACTTTTATCATCCATGGGCCATGACTTCGATATCTTCCTACGTCTTGTGTTCCCCGGAACGGCACCTTGGTGGCCATTGAGACCAGGGTCAGCCTTGGTGCAAAGTCCAACGGCTGAATGTACAACAATGAGTTTTCCGAACATGGAGAAAAACAACACAAATAAAAAAACACAGTCAGGAGAGTCTTCTCTCTGTTTTTGACCATTTAAATCAGGAGCCCAAAACAAACGAGTGTCTATCTGACGCTTAAACAAATGATTGATATGCATGAAATAATCATCGGAATCTATCTGCCTGCTAGAACCCCCAACTCCAGACATCTTCAAATCCACTGGCCACGTAGATGTTAAAATCTCTATAGTGTGAATCAAACCTTGAACTGGGCCTTTGATGCCCAAGAGAAACCCGGCAACCATTCACCAGATGGTTTACCCAGATGAACTGGGTAAACCGACTTCAGTTGGAAAAAAAATCTCCCAAATCTGGTAATATGGAGGTTTTCTCAAATGGAAGTACCCCTAAATCATCCATGTTAATCGGATTTTCCTTTATAAACCATCCATTTTATAGGGAATCCTCCATTTATGGAACCCCCCATATAGCTATGTCCCAATCACCAGTGGTAAACCGACCATTCACAATCGGATCCGAAGGCAACCCATGCGTCGCGGCTGTCCGAGATGCATCTGCAGTTTGCGCTTCTGGGCTGGAGTCAGCTCCCCAAACTCTGTCTCTCGCGCCTGCCAACGTCGCGACTGGAGATGGAGGTGTCCTAAAAAATGGGGGTACCATAAAATCATCCCAGAACTATATAGACCATTATTTTAGTATTGAAACCAATGGTTCTGGGGATCCACCATTTTAGGAAACCACCATTTGTTGATATCAACCAGGATTGGTTTTTAGGGAACATCGAAGCCATGGTTTCGACATGTTTTTACCATCGAACATGGAGGTTTCCTGGGAAATTATTATCCGACACCCAAAACGGATCCATGTAGCACATGTCCACCAGCATGAACAGAGAAGCTGTATCGAAGATCGATGATCTGGGATGTGCATTTGCTGAAAAATATTGGCAGCACTTAGCATTAAGAAACTTCGGCCAACAACCTGAATTTCAAGGATGAATCCCTGATTTTGGGAATGTTTCTCAAATTCTGCTATAATTCTGCAACATGTTGGGGATGGATCTCAACAATGAACCACCATCTGTGAGAACCTTTGAGGTTGTTGCCATGTCAGGCCATCAAGGGGCAGATGGGTCCAGCAAAAGAACAATTAGCTTGGAGAACGGATGATACTAATTCAACATTTAGAATAGCTGACATATTGGGTTGGTAGAATATTGATGATTCAATCAAAGAACCCATCAGCAATTCACTGGATGACCGATACTGTAGATGCTGATTGAATTGAAGAGAGTGACAACAGCAACAACTAAAAGCCCTGCATATATGCTGTGAATCCTTTGCGTATTTAATTGCTTAGCCAAAATTCAACCGCGAATATTTTATGCACACATGATGTTCACTGCCGTACAAAACCATATATATATATATATGCATGTATATGATCAATCACGCCATCTATTTGAGGTCAAAAAAAAAAATATCTGCACATTAAATGCATATACGTATATGGCACGGAAAATGACAGTGATTGCACCTTGTAGTCAGGATAGGTGCCAAAGGCAAAAAGTCGCAATAGCTCCAGGGTGCTTTGGAACTCGCCTTGCAATGCCTGGCGGGGCATCGGGGAATGGTCAGGCCGCTGGTTGCTTTCTTGCTGGTTTCATCCTTAGTAAATGGATTCGAGTTTTATAGGACACTTTTTTTCATATGTAGTGTACATATATGTTTGAAAGGCTACATGTATATGATAATATTGAATACATTTAATTTATTATCCCATATAATAATATGTACCTATATAAATATATGCATAAGTAAATATAATCATATATAGGGTCAGGATCAAACATGGACCACTCGCGTTGGTCAAACACATATGATACAATGCTCCCAATTGCTAGACAACTAGTTGATGATTCGGCCAGAGAGGTGGCAAACAATTTTCTCAGATTACACAAACTAATATGGTGTAACCAGCCATTTTTGTTAGTTCTTCATATGATACATATGGTTACATCCATTGTTGCTTAAATATTGGGTAAACTCCATATTCTGCTGGGGCAAGAACCCCCGCAGCAACAGATTCTTCGCAGCCAGGGGATGCCCCGCCGGAAAGGCACCTGCACATTGGGACACTCCAACAACTCTCCAAAGACGAAAACGTTGCTGTGTTCCAAGGCTTGACGGACCAGGGCCTGCGAATCTGAAGAAAACACGGGTTGAAACATTTTGGCGTTTTTGTCCGAAGGGATGAATCTCATTCTGCTTATGATCATCTGAGACACAGGGTCCGTGCTTTAAATCTGGGCAAATGATAGGAAGTCCAAGAGCATGTTGTCCATGTTAGGGGATATGTTGGGATGATTCTCCATATAATATTAATATAATATTTATTTATATATATATAATACTGCATCATCCAACCATGATTGAGCACCAGAAAAAACATTTACCATCATTATATAATTGATACTAGTTGTATCATATTGTAAATCACAACCATAACTGTACCACCATTGACATCCAATTAAAAGAGCTAGCACCCCCCCCCCAAAAAAAAAGGAAAACAACAAATATCATGGTTGCTATTTTGCATTTGGAAATTTGGAAACTATTTCAGATCTGGGATGTTAAATAGTGATAGATTGTAAATTGACCACAATTGTACATTCTAGCAATTCACCATTAAACTATTAGTAGCTATGAACCATGAAACTATCCTAAATAAACATACTTAACAAGTTAACATCATTCATAGATATACATAATTAAGCTATGAACTATGAACCATGACACTATTCAAAAATAAACATACTTAAAATCATTATATAGATTGTTTCACACTCTAAATTCGGACTTTCTCAGGTCCCTCCCACACCTCGCAGGCACGGCCCTGTGCTGACTGTGCCAGGATGACCTGAGCTCAGGAGCTGGACGACCGCAAGTCGGAACGAAGGCCCCTTGCGGTGCTGCGTTGGTTGGTTGAGCCGTAGTAACCAGTTCGATATACCCTCTGGTAAACTAACATAACTGTGGGAAATCACCTTTTTAAATGGGACAAATCCACTATAAATTGCCATTTTCAATAGCTATGTTAGTTTACCAAAGGGTATCTACCCAAGTAGATTGGAGTTATAAACCAACTTAGCTAAGTATAGGGCACCACTTTGAACTTCTTGGACGTTTTCGGCTTCGGTCTTCCTTTCCCTTTTTGAAGGGCCAACCAACTGCGGTCAAGATCCAAGCGGGATTGCATCGACCGAGACCCCGACAAATTGGCTCAAGGCATCCGTCTCCATTTTGAAGATGCGGCAGCTGAGGCTGTAGGATCTGTATTGATCTACGGCATGTGACGTTCTCCTACCTTTCAATCCTTTCAGTGACGGGGTAACCCGAGATTCCAAGTCTGCAGATTGGGCAACAAGAAAATATCAAAAGGTTAGCTAGTGAAGGTGAGCAGGTAAGCTGACATTTACATAGACTGTTTGTTGCTTGAAAGTCTCCACCACGGTATTGTCTGCAGCAGAAAATACCGATGCATGGATCAAACGTAAAAGCACATCTTCGATCAAAGGAAACCACCTCATTAACGACAACAGTGAATCTTCGCCAGTAGCAAAAACACCAAGAGCAGTAGAAGTAGCAGTAGTACAACATTTATGGATAATCGTCGAACCTGTTGTAGTTGGCTACTTACATTTACTAAGTGTGGATGTACCCGCTGTTTTCTATAGAATAACTACAGAATTTCTCTGTTTTGGACCATGTGGATTTGGCTCAAAGTGGGCAATTGGCCCCCAAGATATGGCCATTAAAAAGGGGAACCCATTGGGTTCCAATTCCGAATTTGCTATTATTCCAATGGGGCAAACATATTTTGCAAAATACCCCAACTCAACTATTATTGATAGTATTGCCATTTTCATGCGGAAGATGAATAACAATGATGACCAATGAGATTGTTCAATTGTGTCAACAGATTGAATTCGCCAATTCTGAATGATGAAGAAACATGTTTTTATGGTCACTACCTTCGAATAAGTTAACATAGCCATGCAAAAAGTATATGTAGGTGGTTTACCTTTTAACAATGGTGATTTTCCATACCTACATGAAATTACCATAGAGTATCAAGTATCCGATTCTTTTTTTGCAGTTGCACATCATATAAACATAACTTGACCTAAACAAACATATTACAAACATAATACAATCAATATTCAATGGAATATGTTTTATTATAACGATATATTCTATATATGTAAGAAACATATTCCAAGCAGATTCAATGGGGTATGAATTGTTGATATAACATGATATAACATGATATAACTATATAGACTGTATATAGGTATATAGACTATATTCTATATTGAAATATTCCAATCGGATAGCGCGATAGCGACGTCCTTTTGATCGCCTGCTTCTGGACGAGGAACCCAGCTGTCGAGCGCCGCCAAAGGCAAAGGTTGAAAATGGTCATAGAACGCAGTGCTTCAACCATGACAATTCTGAGTGTTTTTTCTCTGGAAAGTTGGTTTTCAATGACATTTCAAAGCGAATTGTATAGATAGTGGTCGTCTCAATGACATTTCAGTATAGCATATGTCAAAAATGGATGAGACATGGATAAACATGGGTGTTTTCTATTGGTTCTGAACCAATCTGAAAGATTCTGGAAGTCAGTTGGCATCAATCATCTAAAGAAGGCGGGAAAACAACGTATTTCAATTCACGACCCAAATAAGAAACTTGGTGAAACACATTTGGTTGGAAATTCAATCATCCAAAGTATTTGCAATTCACCATCAGATTAGCATTCTGGAACCTAAAAGAAAACACACACACACAGATCTTCAGAAATGCAAGATGCAAAACCCATCCAAGCCCCCTAACTACGGCGTTGCCCATGATGACCTGTTTCTCGCAATGTGTATTTTGGTCATCTAGTGGAATCAACAATCAAAAATTAATTGTGATCAACTTGAGTGATCAACCACTTCCAAACGCTTGGCACGTGAACAACATTGAACCAAACGGAAGTCAGGTGCCCAAAATCTTGGGATGTCAGCCCCCAGGGGCCCCTTTTTTAGGGAATGGGGGATGCTAAGTATGTCTTGAATCTGCAAACTTCATCCTTTGGGAACGCGGTCTTGAACAGGCTGGATTTTGGTTGATGCTGCAATCTTCGCACCTGAAAAAATGTCCTTTGCCCAAGCGATGACAGCTAGGTAACCAAGCATGGTCTCTGCACAAGCCTGTCGTAAGTGGATATGTGGAATGTGGCGTGAACAAAATTCTAGCACCCCCAAATGTGGATGTAGCTCTAGGTGATGCACGATCTGTAGGTCAGCGGGGCGTTCAGATGTTTTACCAAAAATGTGAAATATCATGAAATATCATGGTTTAGGTAGAATTGTAGAATGAACAGGATATCATTCACTTTGCAAACTTTGGCCCTCCAACCTGGGAAGAAAATGATGAAGATTAGGACCCCTTAGAACCCTGAGAGATAAACGGCTGATTTTGGGGGCTTTCGGCATCTTTAGGCCCCCGAAACGGGATGCTGGAGGTTGCCCCCTGAATCTCCATCACATGAGGGGAACACATCAATGGCTAAGGGATCTAAGGGGTTAGTGGGGTTGTAGATCCATCTCATCCTTAGGGCTCGGTGCAGTGATTTGAATGTCACGAGACCTCTGTTGGGACCTCGTGGAAAGTGAAAGGGAATTCAGGCTGAGGTCGAGATTTGTCAATTTATCGCCCATTGGATTTAACCAGCCAAAGATGGGCAGTAAATGGCAGTAAACCACAGAAACACTGCGATTCAGCACGTGAAAATTCAATAAAATTGGAATAGATTGGGATGCGTCCTGCGAGAAATGGGAATTTCCCAACCAACAACAAAAGCATGTCACCTTTAAAAACACACTTTGGCCAGAAATGCTGAAAACTAGATAACCGTTGGATATCTCTAAACGCTTTGAAACTGATGGACTTCATCCTGAACAGAATCCCTTGGTGATGCGACTGGTCAACGGTACAGATTGAGGCATGTCTTCAAAACAATTTCATGTATCATATCACTACAAATCACTATTCACGAGATCACTTCTGGCATCTTCTGGCCACAACTGACAGAGAAAAATATCAACCACTTCCAACTTTTCTTTTTTTCAGTCATCGCCAACCAAGAGCTTCCAGAGTACGGAGTACGATGCAACAGCAGTGCAGTCTGGACATGTTTTGCGCCGCTCAAGCATCATAAATCCTGCAAAGCGGTTTACCAGTAGATGGGTTTGCCAGTAGTCTAGAGGAACAAAGGATGATACTCCTCACTGGTACCACATGTTCAGTCAGACCCAGATCTATCCTTTGCTTCCAAACCATGGACCACCCAATTTCATGTCCCAGCGGGGACTCCTACCGGCTCCCCAGGGTTCCCTTTCAACTGCCATGTTCACCAATGGGCTAAAATTCAAGGCCAGAGGGACCTCGGATGTTGGTCATTCTTTGCATTGACCCAGCCTTTTTGCAGGGGGTACCCAATCTTACCAAATATACCCAAATGGATTCACTATGATTCACTGTAGCTCTTGACTTTCCAGGCACCTTGTCTATCCTGTTGTTAACTATGAACAAAAAAAATCCGAATCCAACAAAAATCCCAAACATGGTCCTAAAGTGTGTCATGGCTATTCTACAACTACAAAACATCCCAACCGTCCCAAGGCCTATGTGCAACAGAAAATTCATCCCGGCCTCCAGAGTGCAGCGACAGGCCGTTTCAAGATTCCCCGTTGAAAGGACCCTGCTGAAGATCCAAATGGTTGAAGAATTGTGCAAAGCATTTGGGGAAGACAATGACCTTTAAATGCACAGGATTTTTTATGTTCGAAAATATATGGTAGTTAGAGAAAATAGTGTTCATTGTCACAGCCATTGGAGATTAGAGGTGCTCAATGTTCAGAGAAATCCATCTCATATTGTTGATTATACATCCGATTTTATCATATCCCTGATGATGATTTTTTTCTTTCTCGGTTTTCTATATCGATAAATTTGTCGGCTAAGTAAGGCAACGGATTCACCCAATAAATTTCACCCACCCCCCCATATCTTTGCTGGCCAAATGTTCTGCTTGATATCCCACATATTTTGATTAGCCACGCATCAATATCAATCTCTATTCATCCAAGTAACCACCAGTTTACTGACCATGATCAATGATCAATAATTAGTTCCCAACTGTTCACCATTGTTCTCCATATACATACAATCGAGTGTTGCTTAAACTAAATATCCGGCGTTTAGATATAACCCATCGCATCGTGTTGGATATGTTGGATATGTAGGATATGTATATCATATATATATATATGATTATATCATATATATCATTTCTATCCCATATATACCTCATTATACCTCATTTATATCCCAAGTAACCATCAGAAACAATAATATTACAACCCTACGTTGATGTTGGTTAAGTTAAATCTGCCATTTGTTGTTGTTTGTCCTCCGGTAGTCAAATATAGCTGGAAAATCCGCCATTTAGTCCGATGATTTTCCCAGCGAACTAAACCTCCAGAGGGATTTTCGGTATGTTTGATTTCCAAATGGCATTTCTCCACTTGTTCATCCCATTACGGTAATTATACTGGCTAGATCTGGCTAGTAGGTATCTCCTTGATTATGGGTAATGATGATCCCCAAACAAATTGACTACTGTAACTGTAACCCCCAATATACAAATGACGGTCAAATATTGACGCTGAAATCACCATGTTTGCTGCTTAACTTCATGTATCCTTGGTTCAATCATATTTAATTCCCCATCGTCCCTGGTTAAATCACCATTTTCCCTGGTTAAATCACCATTCTCCCCGCTTAAATCGCCCATGTCTTGTCGTTTCAAACCCAGCACCGCCGCTGTGCCGCGCACCTTACGCGGGGACCTCGGGCACCTCGGCCACCTCTAGGGGCGCACCGGGCAGTGCACCTGGCACGACAGTGATGTTTAGATCACCCAATGTTTATATGTATATATATATATATATTATAGTTGGAAACATCCATTTATATGTGATATGGGAAAATTATCTATGATTATATATGTATAATTATCTATAGAGATTATGTAAGCATCTGATTGTCTATATATGTCTATAATATTTCCCTCTGGGGTTGTTTAACATAGCCATGGAACAGCTGGCTAATTGTTGATGATTTTCCCAGCTACAAACCTCCATTTAGTTCAGGGATTTTCTATGGCTATGTTAAATAACCAGAGGGTAATATTTCTATTGGGACATGTCCATATTCATATTCATCCGCATATTTAGATCACCCAATTCTTTATGACAATAGAGATTTTGTAATCATTTGATTGTCTATATATGTCTATTTCATTCATAGTTTATTCTATATTCATGTTTCTGGGACTCTCATTTTGCGAGTATCATTTGACTTGCGTGTGACTCTTGACCCACGACCGTTTCAGCTTTCGCTTTGCTGCTCAGGGTCCCACCAAAAGCTCGAGCTCTTCGGATAGCCCCTGCCACAGCTCTTGGGTTTTGGGAACCCACATGAACCCACATATAATTCATGTATGAAGGTAGGATATTCCATGCTGTAGTTAGATGTAGTGAGTGTCAGAAATGATTTATTTGAGGGTATTCAAGGGTATCCTCCTTCTTGGGAGCTGATGCTACGAGCTGATGAATTTACCTGCAACACCAGAAGGGCCACGGCTTTCAACTGCGAGTACATAGTCTTGGGATGTCTTGGGGGGGAATTGCGTTCCGTTTTCACTCCAGAATCAGGTGCAAAACGAGGTGGGAGAGAAGGATGTATGTCAAATTGAAGACTTTTCAACCATTAAACACAACTGTGCAGTTGGAACACGAATCCTTGATCAAAAATGATCAAAATGAGGTCAGGGAATGGAAAACAATATGGGGTCCGCTGCCTTTTGCAGCAACCTTAAATAACTTTCAATCAGTTCTTCAATCCAACATCAACCAACACTGCAACAAAAAACATATTACAGTATAAAAAATACAGTATAGATAGAGAGATCACTTTCACATTGTTTGTTGCAACCTCAATCATGAAACCTTCTCACAAGTTTAACGTAATCCGCAAGTAGTCATCATAGTGCAGTGAGTTCAGATCGTGAAAGCTTTCAAAAGTCCTATTTCTTTCCAGTGTCAATTTCAATCTCGATGCCGGTGGTGCGGAGTCTGCTTCCAATGGGTGAATTCTCCTCTTCAGCCTAGCAGCATGGAGGGTGATACCAGCACACTGAGAACTTGGACGCTTTGGATATAAATGAATGATGGGAAGGGCCAGTGTGCTCGAAACATGAGCCAAACAGAACGCCTTTCATCTGTTCCAACCAACCAAAGTCCCATTTTTTGCTCGATCTTTTAGGAACTTGACTTGACAATGGAAACACACAAGTGTGACCTTGTCCACTCAAAGAAAGTGATGAATGGCATTTGACAAAAGACATCGAAAGACCTCAAAGTCGTCGCCATCAAACTGTGCTCGCACTGCAGCTACATTGCCTGAAACATGTTCGAATCACAAATGAGAAGCGCCATCTTCAGCGACTGTGCACGGGGAAAACACTTGGTTGGTGGTTCAACACCCCCGAAGAAATTATCAGTCGTTGAAAGTCATTGAGGATCATCGTCCCAAATATGATTGTAACATGTTGAACATACACAATATTTGGGTTTCAAGCAAATATACTTTGCTTATATTGATTTGAATTTTCTAACCTCTTTCCACCCGGCTTGGAAGAACAGAATCAGCTTGACCCTGCTGGGCGCCCTACCGAAAGCTTGAGCTCTTCTGATAGCACCTGGCTCGAGAATGTTAAGGTATTCTGAAGCTTTGCCAAACTGCAGCAAGTTTGAGTGGCGACCAAAAGACATGGAAATATGATTATGATTTACTGTACATGAGATTGTGAACAATCAGCTTCTCCTAGTCTTAGTTCGCTCCTTCTTGACAGGCCGACAATGTTGAATATGTTGGAATGTCAAACTTCATCGATACAGTAAGCAATCACGGCAGTCCAGATTGTTCAATGCCACACAATGTCAACCAAAAACAGGTAAAAACAGTGCAAAAACAACAAAGAACTTTTGCGTGTCAGGTTCAGTCTCGATGCCGGTGGTGCGGAGTCTGCTTCCAATGGGTGAATTCTCCTCTTCAGCCTAGCGGCATGGTGTTTGGTGATAGCAACATACTGAGAACTTGGGCAACATTGTTACGAATGAACTGATGGGAGGGCCAGTGCAATCGAAATATGAGCCAAGTTCCAACCCACCAACTTGACTTGACAATGGAAACACACAAGTGTGACCTTGTCCACTCAAAGAAAGTGATGAATGGCATTTGACAAAAGACATCGAAAGACCTCAAAGTCGTTGGCATCAAACTGTGCTCGCACTGCAGCTACGTCGCCTGAAACACTTTTGCTGTGGGGACAGTGAACTGCCAATCCAGTTCAGGATATCTTTCTGTGCTATATGAGTTTGACAAAAAATCGGGTACAGTACCTCTAGTTCCACTGGTTTATCAGCATTTTCCCTATATTGAGAAGGCCGGTTGGGGGATATTTGACGGGTATGCCCCATTTCAGACACACCCATATGACTGACATACCTACAGGCGCTTCGTTTCGTCCAGCTTAAATAACAGGAATGGGCAGGACCCTGGAGCTATCACCCTCAAACTTCCCAAGATGTCCCAATGCCCACCAAAAGCTCGAGCTCTTCTGATAGCACCTGGCGGGACAGATTTTCTGATGGATTTCTGGAACTGAGAACATTGCGATGCAATGGAAATCAAAAGATGTGGACACATCGAAGCTCAATGGATCTCATCGTTTCTTCAATTATCAATTCTTGAGTGTGCGTGCATGTTCAATCTCATCAGGAAGCAGTCACAACAGTCCAAACTTGCTTCGAAAGTCTTTAGAGGTCTAATGCAATCTTGCTGGCCAGTGGTGCGGAGACTGCTTCCAATGGGCGAATTCTCTTCTTCAGCCTAGCAGGACCGCTGAGGTCGCAACATGTTTCATCTGATCTTGCAATAGACTTGCTTTACAATTGGATGGGACAATGCAACTCGCAATTGAAAACTTGTCGACTCAAAAAAAAGCATCAAATGATATAAAAATCATCCAACCAAACGCCTCAAAGTTGTCGCCATCAAACTGTGCTCGAACTGCAGCTACGTCGCCTTGAACATTTTGCTGCTCAATGAAAATGGGTATCGCGTGACATGCAAGTCTGATTTATATAGGATAGCTTATCTTGACCGACCTCACCATATTAACCCCCCCACCTCCTTCCACCCAGCTTGAATGATCGGAATAGGTTTGACATGGTTTGACATGGTTTGACCCTAAAGTTCCTACTTTACTTCCCCAACTGCCAAACTCTCTGCCAGGTACCCCAACCGAAGGCTCGAGCTCTTCTAATAGCACCTGGCGATTGACAGATTCTGGAGATGGATTTCAGGAATGCCAGAGGCAGAGAACAATCGCGTTTCTATCAAGTTCTTGAATGTCTTGCCAATATTGTTTTCAAGCATCTCTCAACAAATAAGTTTACAAATCAGAATGTATACTTATACATATATATATAATTATATATATACATACTACATATTTTTGATATCCAATAATAATCAGATATATGTGCACAAGTCATTGGGAATCACAGAAACCAATGAGCTCTTCACACGTTGCTGCTTCCAATTCTGCCAGTGCTGCGGAGGCTGCTTCCAATGGGTGAATTCTCCTCTTCGGCCTGTCCGAAAATCCGCAGGAAACCCCGAAGTCCCCGATGCTCTTGGGGATAAAAACACATGGCTGTCCCAATAAAAGTGTCTCAATATTACATGTGTTTTATCATGTTTTATCCCCTATAATTGGTTCAATGATGTTCAACGGATTTTTCAGCGATGCATCATCTCTTTCAATTCAACCAGTCCCATTGATGCATCCCCGAAAAAAAAAAAAAAACACATGGAAAAATGTTTTCTGTGACAAATCTACTTCCAAGCTCCATTTTCTGGCGTCCCATGTCAGTTTGAAGGAGGGTCTGAAATCAAGAACTGATTGGTTTTTGGGCGACCCTGAAAAAAGGGAAGGCATCCTATCTTGGAGCTGGAGAGTCAACCAGTCTGAAACCAACGAGAAAAATGAAGAAACCTTGAGGCTAGCTGTCAAACCTGCTAGTAGGAGAAATGTCATCCACATGTCAAAAACCCACAAAACAGCTGAAATTTGAATACCGGAAATGTGCGCAGCAGCTTTGAATTGATCATCATCCAAATCAGCACCCTTTGATGCAGTCAGCAGATTCATTGAATAGCAATAACTACTCGAACAGCGGGTGTGTGATTTATGTCAACTTGTTTTTCGCAGAATCTTTATCCTGAACAATAGGCACTTGTACTTCCAACCTGATGGACTTGAACCATTCATTCTGCTTGCATTCCGACGCCAAATCTGAGTGATGTTGCAAGCAAACAAGGCCGCCCTTGAAAACCAAGCAAAGAAATTTGTGGCAATGTTCTTAAGCGGGGTATCCAATATTCCTCTCTTAAAATCATCAAAATGGCAAGACATAGATATCAAATAGCCCTCCATCAACCTGAAACAGACCGCATTAGCCAACCATCAATCAATTAATTGTTCACCAACCGTAAACCAACCGTAGACCAACCATAAACCAACCATTCACATTCCGCTTCACCCACCAAATCTGAACAAAAACCTGGCCTGAAAGGTCTCACATGCAGTGTCGCTGCCTGAACCTCAATGTCTTCGTGCTGTCCATTATGTTTTGTAAGATCATCCGAGGAAAATGGACATTTTGCATTTTACAGGACATCCTGCCATGAAAAAGCAAAAACCATCAAAAACCTGTATGCCTATGTATTTCAAGTCAAACACACACAGGCCGTGTTTTTGTTGTCTTTTAGCACCCCGAATTGGTTTTCCCGCTCTGGACATATCACCCAGGCCAGGCAAGTTAACAGTTTGTTGCCGGGGTTTCTATGGGTGTCTGAGCCACCTCATTTCTTTGGATCTATATAACCTTGCCAAACCCTGTGGTGATACCTGCCTGCATGCTGATATGCTAGACTCTCAAACTCAAATACCCATGCCATGAATACCCATGGATACCTTCAACAAATCCAACAAGTCTCAAAATCCAGGTGCCCAACCAAAGACCTTCGCTCTTCTGATGGAACCTGGCCATAACAGGGATTGAAGTCCTGTGCCCTCCCCAGCACTCCAATAGGTCTACACCAACAAGTCCCAACTGCTCAGGTCCTTGTATGGTCTGCTCCATGTATATATATATATATAGTATAGTATGTAGAAACTTGGATGAATACTCGAAGTAAGAATGTTGGCAAATATACAATCGATCAAATATATCACCCAACTCAACCACCCTTCTGCTAATCATATACCTATCTTGTCACACCTTCTAGCTCTTAACCATAATAACATTCTTGTGTACCCATCATTTCCAACTCTTCACCACTGTCACCCTCCGGCAATCAAACATTACAAAGGACACAGGCTCGTTTGTAGGTGATTTCCCCATAGAAAAAATCCTTTTTTTTATTTCCCAGTCAGCTACTTATAACCGTCATTCCAGTGACGTCGCAGTCAGGTCGTTTTAATCTGACCTGCTGTTTGATTTCCGAAGGGTACCTCTGCTAATCAAACATGGCGTGCTGGAAAATCCACCATTTATAGGGCATTTTCCCATCATTAAACCTCAATTTATAGGGGATTTCCAATTGCCACGTTTGAGGACACCGGAGGGTATGGACTTCCTGCGATTCCCCTTCCAAGCCATGTCTGCTCTACGCAGCTGGCTTCCCAGTTCGTTCTCATCCTCTGCCTCCGCAGGTGAAGAAAAAAACTGGAAGTTCACCAGCGAAAATAATGGGACTTTAGACCGATTCAATAAAGAAAAAAGTGTATTAAACCAAGAACCAGTTGATTTAAGCGACAGGTAATGTAGGTTCAAGATTAAACCAACAAACAGTGGGATCAAACCAAAAAAAAGGGGAACCAAAGAACGCACAGCTTAGCTAACAGTTACTAAAAAAAATAGGGAATTTAAGCAACAATAAAATGATACATGACTTGTTTACCAAATAATCAAGTAACATAATATCACCAACAATGATGCGGACATCTTGAAATAGCCAAAATGAGATGTTGTGGCTGTGAAACCGGGAACAGGTGCGCTGTTTGACTTGTCGACATTAGGATTGTTCAAATAGACATTGGATTTTTCCAGTGAAAACAGCAGTGGCAAAAAAGGGACATGCTTCAGTAATGGGGCCACAAACTAACTCATAGCTATCCAACTGGCGGGTTTTCAAAGCGCAACTTGGCAAAAAAAAAACTGTGGATTTGTCAATGTCGGGGCAGCACAAAATTTCACACCGATGAAGCTGGATCCTTGGCGCCCTGAATCATGATCTTTGACACTGTTGAACGTTCAACCCATGTCCGTGTGTAGCACCACAAGTATAGGATCAGCAGCAGAATCCTTAGCACCGAAGCCTCAAAGGTCTCATCGTCTTGCTTGGATGTAGGGACATCACCTTAGTAAGTTACGATGATCCCGTGAAGTACAAAAACTGAGACGTCAGTCACTGATACAATTCCAAACCTTCAGAGCAAATAGCACTAGTTTGAAACCACTTCAGAAACAGAGAAAGCCAGGTAAGGAGATTTTCTTAGTCAACCCGCAACCATTGTCAACTTGTTGACGGGGTAAATGCAGCCAATGAAAAGGATAATTCCCTGTTCTGACAGGATGTACTGCATGATCTGGGTCTCTCACGTCCTCCCATCAATTCTGCAAACTGCAGGTTCATGTATTTTGCTCCGACATCTCAAGCATTGAGAAATTAATTGTCCAGCACAAACCTACAAATGGGCCTGCAAACTGCAAGACTGATCTGTCAGTTGATTTGATGGCTTTCGGTCGGTCCCAAACAAATCAATACACAAGTAGAGTAGGGTAACCTTTCCAACTGGACTTGAAAAGTGAAAAACCAAGTCCAACACAAACAAAAAAAAACAAGGATTGGTTTCTATGTCCACTAAACCATTCTTTTCGGGTTGGAGGTTCAACCAATCTGAAAAACGATGTGTTTCATCCATCATCCCCGGAGGGACGATGTTTGCTGTTTGTTTGATCACTACCACCAATCAAAGCTGGTGATACATGGTAACATCCCAAGTTGGTAATGTCACGAGTGTGAAATATCCCAATCTTTGATACATTTTGGTACCCTTCGATCATCCAACGTGGCAATTCAAGATCCACCTCTTTTGTCAGCTGTAAACCTTCAATGAGTTCATAGATTATCCAGCCAGCCACATTTGACTACCGGGGGTAATTAGCTGATGTTGGTAATATCAGAAATTACTATCAATTGCTGCTACTATTACTACCGTTGTTAGTGATATTAGCATTCTCAGTATTGAACCTATGATTGCCGTTATGATTCAATTTGCTATTCTTAGCATTATGAAATTACTATCATTATTGGTAGAAGATCCCCAGTGTTGTCATTTCACCCCATCTGCACTGCCATCCCTCAGGATGGAACTGCCGAAAGCGCGTGCGCGACGAGCCCGTCCTTGGGAATGATGTGAACAGGGCTGAGATATCAGACATATGATATATACCAAATATTCACAAGTAATTTAGAAGTATATACAGTATATAAGTCTGGGGGGTTCTTCTCAAACTGGTGGATTCCAGAATCATCCAAAATTGTCATTTTCATGAGGGAAGCCAATGGTTTTGGGTATCTCCCGCTAAGGGAAATCCCTGTAAGAAATGGAGGTCGCGATACAACCTTATTGCTTTTGCATCATCTTTGACTGGCTGCAAATGGGGGCATTGTTTAATCCCTGAGAGGGCCGAAAAGATAGATAAGTAATTTCCATGTACTATGCTGATGGGGACCCACCTTTCTCTTCTGGGGAGCCACAGCTGAAATTTTCCTCAAACTCTTCTGAATGCAATGCAAACGTGACATACTGTGAGGAATCAATGACCTATAAGAAATTGACAATCAACTTGTGATCCGACAAATATGACTACTTAATGGTACAGACAAAGCAGGCAGTGTCTACTTGAAAATTATCTTCTTTACATTCTACTCCGGGACGTGAAAGTCAGTGCATGTGTGGAACCAAGGTGAAAACAGCATGGGACGCTGCGCATTCAGGAAGTCAAACAAGTCAATGCAACCAGGTCTAAAACACCATGGGACGCAGTACGTAAAAGTATCATTCGCACATCCACTTTTCTATCCCCTTATTTTCCAAATCCCCATCAGGACGCGTGTGTATAGTCACGTCAAAAAGAGTTAGACATATATATCTGCGAGTGTTAAACACCATGTGGACGCGTATCCACACATGTCTCCCAAATAGGTCTAAGTAATCATCTGAAGGCATGTTTCTGGTGGTTTNGTTAAACACCATGTGGACGCGTATCCACACATGTCTCCCAAATAGGTCTAAGTAATCATCTGAAGGCATGTTTCTGGTGGTTTCTCTAAGGGAATCAACCGGGAATGGATGAGATTGGGATCTCAGAACACATCAGGGGGCATATATGAATGTTGCTAAGTGAATGTGCAGTTGCATCACCACAGCACGCACGCACGCACGCAAGCAAGCAAGCACACAATGAAAGCGATGCCTAGCAATGCCTAAGCATAGCTGGAATTGGGCGAGATCCAGGCGAGGTCCAGGCGAGGTTCAGAATTTCAGATTGCTGACATCTGATACTTGTCCCTTCCTTCTTTTTCCTTCCTTTTCCTCTTCCTTTTCCTCTTCCTTTTTCTCTTCCTCTTCCTCTTCCTTTTTCTCTTCCTCTTCCTCTCCCTATGTAAAACGCATACGGTGGCAGGAATCGCTGCTACCCATCAAACAGGCTTTCCCCAACGGCACGCGATCAAAAACATGAAATCGCTACGGCTAAAGTCTCTGACTGTACAAATAGGGGAAAACCACAACATCCAAAACACAAGGGAATAGCTACAACCGTCCGCGTGGTACCTATGAAAAACTCACGGCAAACCATCAATTGGAGAAAACACAAACATGATAAACACCACCTGGACGCAACATCGCACCGACTTCCCAAAAATTCTCCCCCACCTACGACGCACATTTNTGATAAACACCACCTGGACGCAACATCGCACCGACTTCCCAAAAATTCTCCCCCACCTACGACGCACATTTCATTGAAACGCATTGACTTCCACAACTTTGAGTAGTAAATTATACTCAATAACAAACATACCAGCAGGATTTAGGGATGAAGCATCGGTTCGAACTCCTTCAATGTCCAAGGTTAAGCTTGCTGATGCAGTGTGCAGCAGTATACATTTTTCACCAAAATCATCCAAAATTGAATTTAATAAGTGAAGCACCTTCCAACACATGGCATTTACGTCAAATTGTTGCTTAGCCTATCTAAATGCTTGCGAGCACAACTATAGGTTTATGTAATATGGTGGATTGGAGGAAAAAAACACCACAACATTCAACAACAGCAGCAAACATATTGGTACAGGCACTGTATGTATGGGTCGAAAACGAGGTCAATGAACTCCAGAATCTGTCCACTTCTGGTATTAAATCATATTAAATCGTTGATCCATCCATTTTGGATTTCCATCAAGATTGAAAGGCAAAACTTACCCCCCATTCAAATCTCACTTAGCTATATACAAGCATGAGCCCCTTGTTTTCGACCCAATGATTTTGACTCATGCAGATTGTCTGAAATAACGTACCCAAATTTTGATTGTTTATGAACGCGAATCAACAAAATGTTCCCCATTCTTGATAACGTTTGGAGGTACACACCATTTTCAAATAATCCAATTGTTGGGTCTGTATATATCAACGTGATCTGTTTCCATTATATCCCCATTTTTTTGTTAAATCCTTATTTCCATATGGATCCATGTGGCAAATCATCACAAGAACGTTTCCGCGCTTAAGATACAAAAAATGATATATCACATTATTGGTCATATCCCCCTTAGTGTCATCTTTGGGTTTCAGGCTCTCGCTCTTTTGTCCTCTGACAAGCGACTAAGCTTTTATAAGCAATGGGGAGTTTGTCGAACCCATTGCCAGCTTGATGACATTTGTCCCATGGTAGGGACTGGAAGGAACACATCCTTTCCTCAAGTTTCTGAAACTCTTTCCTCATGGTAGAGGTGCAAAACAAAAAGAAAATGCTTGGCATGATCTATGTCTTCCACGACCCCAGCAACTCGACCTGAAAGCTTTCAGGTTGAAAAAGGAGAATACTTTTGTAGCATAGCAGAGGCCTTGGACGTATAAGTCATGGATGGCAAATATGAAAGTGCATCAGAGATATATATTCTTGCAACTCGGCTGGAAGCCCAGCGGCCTTTTACCAGTGAGGTTTCCATCGACCCCGTCGACTGAAATAGCCACGTGGCGCCACCGCGCCGTAATGAATATGGTCTAAACTGGTGTTTAGTGAGATCGAATCTCTTGCAGCATCTAGAAAAAGAATTGCGGAAGCTTTGCGCAGAGTTGGTCCAAAATGGGACCCTCATCAGTCCTTGACTCTTTCGCCGGTTAATGGCTGCACGGAGCAATTCCAGCGCCATTGCATCATCAAACATCACCATTTCTGCTACGTTGTCCCTTTGCCCAGATTTTGTGTTGTACAGGGACACTATCCCATGCTCTTCATTGACCAAGACATCACAAGGTTTCACTTGGAGGATTTCTCCAGTTCTGAGGAGTGCAAAGAAACCCAGTGCCAGCAGCGCACCAAAAATGATGTCGTTATGGTCAATACTGTAGTTACAAAAACCATATATAATATCTCGTGTGATTGGTGGAGCCCTGTCCGGCCCCTCAAGTTTCCTCCAGACTGAGAAGAGTTTCCAGGACTGAGGGATCATACCCTTTGTCCATGGTTCGTAGTGCCCCAGGCCACAAAGCCCGTCTGATATGATATGCAGAGATTCACCATCTTCCCAAGAATCTTGTATCCAGTCGGAAACCTTCTCATCAAAGTCCAAAGCAGACTTGACGTCATCTAAATAAGGAAGTAATTTTTGCAAACCCAAGAAATATCTTTGTTGAGTTTTCAAAGTAATGCCAGCATCTCTCAAGACCACGCCTTTGCGTTGGTCACGCCTCTCTTGTTTAGTGCGTTTGCCAGCGAATCTCCATCGCGCGGCTCGCCCCATCGGTGGGATTTTCAGTACTTTCTACATGTCCTAAAATAAGTTGAACTCCATGAGAAAGTAGAATGGCGTTGATCTTCTTCAAAACCACGCTTAATTGTTTGCTCCCTGTACGTCCCTTGCCCAGAATTGACATACATACATAACTGTCAGTAAGATGAGAAATGCGAATGTCAGTTGATTTCAAGTGCGAAGTATGATACTTGATTGCCAGTAGGATACTTCTCATTTCCAAAGAGTTTATATGCTCATGCATGCTCCACTTCACCTTAAAAATCGGCTCCCACTCCCACCAAGTTGCTTGCACCCCCTGTCGAGGGTGTGCTCGAGGATTGAGGATTTCACCGGTGGAAATTCTGACGTCGGATCCGGTGTGGTTTGTTCTGGACAGCAACAACTTGTTCAACTCCACAATAGGGACTTCTCCGATTGTTGAAGGGAAACCATAATTGAGGGCACGACACAACGGGGCAGTTAACCTCAAACTAACTCTGAATCCTGGTGCTAACCCCATTCGTTGGGTCAAGTGCTTGTAGCTTACCTTGGGGATAAAAGACCGACATGCTGCAGCTGCTGGAATCACGAAAGAAAACATATTAAAAGAGTCTCCTAACAGCGAATGTCGCTCATCATCATAGTGTCGATAGGATTGTTTTATTTTGCTTGCACTGTAACATAAAGCTGTATGTTTCCAACCAAATCCCATCAATAGTTCTTTTTCTTCCGCTCCAATGGTGCGCCACGACCCTGTAGCTGTATAAAAAATGTACTGACCTTGGTATTGATACGGAGCGTATCGATATTGATCTGCTTCGTATCTCTGCAAGGTTTCCCAAGAACACTTCTGAATCCCCGCAGGTTTCAAAGGAGGCCTTTGACGAACTATAGCTTTCATAGCCGTGGGGAGGACATAGCCTTCCTCCCCACCGGGCCAAGAACACCCTGGCTCTATCCATGATTTCCCTTCTGGGTAATCCACCTGAGCAATCACCTTTCGCCAGCGGCCTTCGTCGTATACGTGGACATCTTCAAAAGTCCCCTCTATGCTCTCAGTTGTCCAACACAAACGAGGACGGTGCATGGGGACAGCATCTGCGCTGTCCATAAAGTATGGTTGTAGCTGCAAATGATCACTGATGATGTCCGCTTCTTTCCTATTCATTGAAGCTACATTCTCGACTATGAGTTTCACAGTAAGGTGACCCCCAACTTCTTCCACAATCCACTTTCGGATACGCTTGACTTCAAAGAAAAGTGAGGAAGCAGGTCCTAGTAGCCCTTGTCGATTGGCACGTGCCGAAGAGAGATCGGTACATGGGAACCCCGCCCATACATGTATCTCAGTGATGTTGAGATACCTGGCTAAGAGGTCCCTCAGGAGATCCTTGTTGAACATCTTCACATCTCCAAAGATCTCAGCATGAGGCCAGCGTCGAGATACTATCCTATTGGCTGGCTCATGCGTGTCGAAGTGGACCATCCCTAAAGGACTTACCCCAAGCAGGTCGTAGGCTCTAAATGCTCCACCGATGCCTCCAAATAAAGAAATTACTAATACGGGAATGTTGCTAGGCTGTAGCTGGTTATGCAATGCCGCCTTCACAAAAGAAGCTCCTTGGGGAGTCAGCTGCTTGCTGATCCCTATCGCCCCACCAATTGATGAGGCGTCTGATGCAGTGGTAACAGTTCCCACTGTCGCCCCCAAGAAACAATGCATCAAGGGAATACTCAAGAGGCAGAAAAAGAACTCTCTCTTGACAGCAGCATGTATACCTTGTTGAAACCCTTTTCCTCCAGTTAACTCCCACGTTCTCTCAAAGAAGCTCATCGTTGCTCGCTTGAACTGCATGACATGGATCCATCGCCCAGCTAAAATCTGAACCAGTTTCTTCGATAACAGTGGTTGATCAAGCATCCACAAAGTTCCATGCAACAGCTTCAAGAACCGACTAGGTGACCCTCCTAAATAACATACCTTCCCATCCAGGAATCCTCCAAGTTCCTCTGCTTCAGTCACGGCTGCTTTCCTCTTCTTCTCCGAACTCAAGACCCCGGTAATCTGCCAGGCGCGCTCTGCTAGCTCATGCAAGCGCTGCCCGGCATCATTGTTCCCATTGCTCGAAACCAATTGACCCCCCGCATAATTGTCTAAATAAACATGCCACCATGCTCTGTTTTCATGCTTAGCTACGGCCAGAAGGTTCACCATCCAAGGGGGTAACGGTTTATTTCTAACAAGCTGAGAGGCTAAGTCCAGGCCATTCTGCTGCAGGATCCGCTCGCTTAGCTCTTGCATTATAGATACCGACGATAGCCAGCCCATAGGCAATACCTGGCAGGCTAGTGCCATGGTGACAGTACTACCGGTGTCTTTGTCTTGTTGCTCCTGTAATATGTTGAATGCTAAATAATACTGCCATGGTTCTGGAATCCGAAGTAAAAAGCGTTGCACATATCGCTCTGCCATACTTGTACTTCTTGTCCCTCTAGAACCACTGTAGACATCCACGCGGTGATGCTAGGTAAAGAACGCACTGCCCCTGTAAATTGTCGCATAATACTGTTGCTACTCACCAAATTCATTATCAGTCGTAGCACTGGGCGTTGATCACTTAATCGGCTCCCCTTTTCCACTCCGAACATCCCATTTAGGACGGGCTCCCCCCGATATCGCACAACAGAGGATAAGGGAACCCAACTGCAAACTCCTCTCTTTACCAACTCCTCCGCAATTCCGTCAATCTCCCCAGGTTCAGCATGTATGATGCCCCGCAACTTTGGTAACTTTCGCCCATCATCTGGTAATATGGACTTGTTGGGATTGAGGAGCCAATGTCGAGTGTGTGCTGAAACAAAGTCAACAGCAGAAATAGAACCCCCATGACTAACCGGTGGTAAACTGGGTAATACTTGTGCCAATGTCAGTTTGTGGCATGTCCCCATCTCTTCCCCTTGATAGTTGATACGCCGCTTTTTGAGCTGTTGGCCGGTCTCTGGGTCCGCGGTTTGAACAACCAGCCCAAGGGAGAGTAATCGGTCGACTGCTCCTCCTATGCTCTTAGCGGCTCGAAGTTCTCCTTTAGTCCAGTTGCCTGTCTCTAAAGGTCGGTTGCATCCGTACAGTGAGTTGCATGCCACCATACATGTATACATCCATGCTTTCCTAGACCAGCTCAAAACAAACTCATCAGTGACAGCTTGATGGACCGCTACCGTCTTTAAGACAGCGATCAGATCAGCCACCTCTCCCTCTCGGAAAGGAAGAGCAGATCTTTTGCGACTTGCTCGCTGCCACTTGTCAGAGGTAAAAATCGTAGTGACAAAACGTAAATTCCTTGCATGTTGTGACACTAAATCCAGATTGGCCACCATCCAGGCTAAAACGCATCCAGCTCGTCTCAAATCCGTGCACAGTTGCGCCAAATCCCAGGCCGTGGCCCATCCAGTATGTTCCGCTCCGGCTTCCTCAACGGCTTGCGCCAGAGGGCCTTTCACTTTCACCCCTCTTTCTCTTTGGGTTTCTCTTGAGATCCTTTCCACTCGTTTTTCCCCGGGGTCCACTCTTGAGCCCCGCTTTTTCCTTTTCCTTTGCCTTTTCCTTTCTTGCCCTTTCCTTTTTCTGGCTTGTTGTCTGCCCTGTTTTCGGCCCCAGTATACCAATCTCCTTTGCCCTTGGCGCGGCCTCTGCCAGCCCAGGCCCCTGCACTTTTTGGACCAGCTTTGCATGCTTCCTCGTTGCCAACACCATTGAGGAGGTCGCTGATGTTCCATCCTCGTAAGGGTGGAGCTCCATGTGTTTTGCCGTGCTCCAGTTCTGGTCTATCATTGACTGATGCAAGGCAATGAAACGAGCTGCCAATGCATCGCCGGCCCGGGCTAGATCGCCCCTCCTCAACGTGTCCAGAACTGCAGCTATATGATGCAGTTCCCTGAGCTCCCGGATGAAGGTCGGGAAGTTCGGCTTGAGGTGCAGTGCAAAGTAGGTAAGGATCTTCACTCCTGAGACCACGCTTTGTTGCCCTTGAGGTAGATCCACCGTGGCCCCTTGCTCCAACACCTCCTTCACATGATTTGTCAACATCGTCAAAACTGAGCCCGGTGATTCCCGGCTTTTCTTCCGGAACGGTGTCTCGAAGTCCGAGTCGCTGTTCACTTCCTCCTCGTCCTTCGTCGTTGAAGAACTGCTTGAAGAAGAGCTCCAACTCACTATCGTTCCATCCCCAAGGGTCTTTCTCTTCCTCCGCTTCTTCTTCTTCTTGTTCTTCTGGCTCGTCTCGTCGTTGGGCTGGAAGATGTTGGTGAGTGCCTTGGTAAGCTGATGAATCGCCTTTTTTCCCCTGTCTCCTCGCTCGTTCTTCTTCTCCTTCTTGCTCTTGGTCTGCTTCCCTCGGGCGCAGACTAGGGCTTGCTGCAGGAGAGGATGCTTCGAGCTCTTCGAAGTAACATCTTTTGTATCCCACAGTGCCGCTGGATGGGAGTGCCCCCCATCTCTCTTCTTCCTCTTCTTGGGGAGCACGGCTGTCGCCAGCTCCCCAGTTGGTGGTTGAAGACGAGCTCCTGTATTCAGCCTCAGTGGTACGGCCTCCACAGAGGATGATCCCTGCTCTTCTGATGAGTCCACTTGTTCTGGAGTACTCCTCTCCTCGGCAGTGCCACTGGGCCCAATGTCTTTGCCATGCCGAAGAGCCGCCAACCGGTCCTTCAACTTTTCCCACATCTCCACTGTCAGCTTTTTCTGGTCTCCTGGTGTTGCAGGTGCTGCTTCTCCCCGAGCTTCGGCCTTTGGTTTGGCACCACGCTTGGGTCTTGTTTCCTTGGGCTTTTTCTCTTTCTCTTTCTCGTTTTTGGAACCCTTTGGAGTCTCTTTTGGGGAAGTGCGGCGAGCTGGTCGCTTCTTGGGCTCGTCTTCCCCAGCAGGCATGGCTTCTTCGACCAGCTCCGCCAACCAACCATCCATCCGTTTGGCTATCCAGTCGGGCAAAGATGCGGCTGCCATGAACCCCGCATAGGACCAAAGACGAAGCTGACGTATATGTATGGGATTTGGGCTTCTGACCACAGTAGGGCATGGATCGTCTCGACAAAGATGTAAGTGAATGTTCTCTATGTCGAAGCCCTCTCTGATGACCTTGTCTGAATTTTCGACATCGGCCAAGATAAAACGCCCGACGATTGTCAGCGTTCCATCTTCCAAGGTGTACGTCTCGAAAACCAGGAAACTGCCCCATGTCTCTTCCCCAAATCCCAGACTGGAGTCGCTGAGCTCGACTTCTATCACCTGACCTGGTGAAGCTAAAAAAGCATTCCATGGCTCTGGATCAATAATTGATACTTCCTGTATAGGTCCCTCAGCTGCCATCTCAAAGAATAGGACGATCCAACGTCTCCCTGCCGTTGCAAGTGGTGCTCAAGCCCCAAAAACTAGCAGGTGGTTTGCGGTGAACTGACAGAAGTGGATTCTGAGCCAACCGACCCAAACGTTGATGTTTGCGTCCTGCTCGTCGACGTGCTTTCCGGGTTCTTCCACGATCTCTTCCTCGTGACCGGGTCCTCTCACTACGAGGTCGGTGCTGATGATATCCTTCCCTGTGGTGACTACTACGGCCCACGCCAGAGTCACGATGTTCCCTGTGCTCACGCCTTGGTGGCTTTCCGTCGGGTTCAGGTGGACGTCGATGACCGCCTGAATGAAGTGGTTTCACCTCCTTAGGGGGGATGTCTTCCTCCTCCTCTTCACTCTCTTCTTCTTCCTCTTCCTCTTCTGCACTCAACTCCTTCTTGGTGGTCTCACCTCCCGAACGGCGCCTGGGAAGTGAAGCACGATTGTCAATGGGCTCCCGGTCGCAACGCTTATCCTGGTGTGATGCTTCAGCCCGGCTGGCGCCAGCTGAAGGGAGACTGGGAGCACCTGGCCCCTCAGAAGCACGGCTGATGCAAGCTCCCAAGGACCGTAGGGCTCTGACCTGTCTCACGCAATTTGTAACCAGGTCAGCAGCGACGGCCCTGCAACCTGTGTGATCCCAATGACCACTCAACTCATGTCCCAATGCCTCCCAGGCGGAACAAGTGAGGCACCAAGCGTCGCCTGTAGCAGCAGGAACCTGACGGCACCTATTGCAAACGGGGCCGTTACTTACCATCTACCTGCTGATGAAAGGGGGCTTTGGGCCGAGACGTCATAGGACGGCATCGACCTTCAACCCAAATTTCTACAGAAACACTTTGGTTGATTCTACCCCATGATTGCTGCTTCCATTTTCCCATGTTAAACCACATATTTCATTCATATCCCCAACCCATGTCCCGATGATATCCCCTTTTATGGTTGCTAAAAACACCCCATTTCTCTTGGCCAATTCCTCAATACCTGCCAAGTGGCGCAAGGCATCTCCCAGCGGAGAGTTGTCTTCCTGCTCTGCTGATAAAATCTGCTCCTGCGCTGAACTGGACGTTCTCTCTTCTGCTTCTGTTCGCCCTTCCTGCCAAAGAAACACGGCAGCAACACGAACAGAAGCCATGAGTCCAAAGCAGCGAACAGATGAGACAGAATTGAACTTGCATACTGCAAGATCTGCACCTCAAATTGGAGAAAAAACAACATAAATTCAATGGATCTTGCTTGGCTGGCGGTAACGCCATCCCTCCACAAAATGATGTTCGTCAAGTGAGGCCCAGATCATCCATCTAGGGTTGGACAATCCGCAAAAAACACATCAAACCGTCTATTGCGGGCCATAAACTCGTTCCACCTCATCGTTGTTGCTATCCCCCTGGCTTGTTGATTTGTTTGTCATCTGCTAGTCATCAACCCATAGTAAATCCTCATGTTTGCTGATAAAATCACCCTAGTTCATGACAAATCCTAAGTTTTATTGGTGAAAATCCCCTTTCCTTTGATCAATTTCCCAATGCCTTTGCGAAATCCCAGTTCCTGGATGTTTAACTCTCATGTTCAAAGAAATATCAGCAACTTTTCGGTCGTCAACTCTGCATTTTGGTTCCAAAGCATCCCTAATCTTAAACACCCCTATAGAAACAATTGCCATGGTTTAGTAGAGGATCTATATTTCACTTCTTTGGAACAACTAACCATGGAGGTGTAACTCGTTAATGAACGGAGATGGGAGCAACTATCTGTGAACCATGATTAATCATTATTCACCATTCATTTAATCATCATTCTTCACCATTGTAAGGGGAATGGGATTAGTTCAATTCCTCATCCTCACCCAGGGGGCAGCCACCTGCCTTCGAAGGAGAAGGATCTTTGCTGTCGTGCCTAGCTCGGGATGCCTAGGGCCTAGGCCATATGGTGATGATTACTACATTGGTATACTGATCCAACTGGTTAGTATGGATAGTGATGGCTATACATTGGAAAAAATACGTAAAATCATGTAATTACATAGGCATAGTTTGATGATGGTAATAATGGTTCTTCAAAACTGTGTATTTTACTAAGAATTCAATGGTAATAGTCTAGTTATCCTTAGTGTTTGCATTACTGTCGGCATTAATAGTAGTGCCATTGGAGTAAATATGTATATTTATATATACCTTCATGGTGGTTGTTGTTGTGATGACAGTCATGAAGATCAAACCGTTTGTCATTATCATTTTGAATATGTGTGCATATTTAATCACGATGATTATCATTAATATGACTAATATGACTAATATATCCTAATATATACTAATGATTAATATTAAGATAGTCTGATGTACATCCACATGGAAATCTGTGTCCGTGTGACACCAGCTGATCTCCCATGAGGTCACCGTAGATATCATTTGGATCCGTTGAACGTTGTTCCATGAAATTTTGACTCTCATCATTTACATTCAAAAAAACACAAATTTATGGGTGATGTTTGTTCCGGGACGGAGTCGGACGGAGCCATCTTTTGGATCAGCCGACGGAAATCAGTTAAAACAATGATTTGCTCTGCAAATTTGTAGGTGATCATATCATTCTCCCAATTGAAATGGCCATACTTGTGGCCCATCCCGCACAAATGCTATTTTGGATCCCAACCACAAAAAAAACATTCTACCCTCTGGTAAACAAACATAGCTATTGTTAATGGCCATCTATAGTGGATTTTCCCATTAAAAATTGTGATTTTCGATAGCTATGTTAGTTTACCAGAGGGTAATTTTATCTAATTTTCCCATGAATATCCCCATGAACATCATCCTCACCTCGGGGAGAAGCCCTGGAAGGAACGCGATCGTTTGTTCAGCAGCATGTTGGACCCTGCAGGCGACACATCTGGGCTAAAGGCCTGGCCCCGGTGCGGTGGAGATGGTTTATACGGGGATACCATGGGGAAATATCATGAGGATATGGGGAATATGGCGAAATATGGCGAAATCTATTGATATACAATGATATATATATATATACACACATGGTTTATCACATGGAAAAATCCAGGTACAACCAGCAATCATGAGGTAAGATCAACCATAATGAGGATATAAGATGTACATTTCCAATAGGGGTTTGAATCTTCATAGGAATTAAACAAAGGGGAATATGAATTTACTGTATATTGGATGGCAAGTTTAAACGGGTTTCTTAGTCTTAATAATGGAGAAATGAATAGGGATATATCGGGATATCAATGGGGATATAAGCTGTGGATGTCGGTTTCCTGTGGATTTAACATGGATTTAATGTGGTATCTAACCAACAACCCTGTGGATATAGTTGGGAAATATCAAGGGAATGTGATGGGTATAAAATGGCATGTATAACCAACAATGTGACAATTGATTGGGTTTGTTCGAAAGTTCGATATATACATGTATTATATGTAGGAAAAAGATCCATAAAGTGTCAAATCCAAGAAAATGGTGAACCAGTGGATCTTAACAGTGTCCTATTTTCAGACAAAACCATATACTGTACGTATGGGTCAAAGTTCAAATTTCATCGACAAACATCACCATTCATCAGCAATCATCAAACCACAAACTTCACTCATGGAGGAAGAAAATGCAGGCAACCTTGTGTTTCGTCCTCGGTATGGAAAGGTGCTGAATGCCCCTTGCAACGGGAATTTGGGATTCACTGTTTTTTGGCAAATGTGCACTGTGTACAGGTCTCAATCATTGGGGATGCTAGACCCATGTAGGCTGAAACAAAAAAACAACTGAAAGCGCAAGTGTATGGCAATCCATCCAGCCTCCATTGAGTTGTTCCATGTGGGGTTAACCCTGTTTTTTTATCAAACAACCATTGTTTTCAAGGGATAATTCAGCTGGTATTGCCCCCTGGATCCCCCTGGTAATTTGAACTGCCGAGGAACTCCCAGCTGTACTAGGAATGTCACAAAGAAATGATTGTAAGTGGAGACAAAGGCGGAATTTTCCGTCCAATTAGCTTAGATTCTGAGAAACTGCAAGAAACGTTGGCCAAAGACACCACCGTTCTTCGAGTGTCAAGTAGTCAATTTCACCAAGGTTTCTCTCTTTGTTCAATATTTTACTGCGTTAAATCCAGCGCTAAATCAAATCCCATTTACAAGCATCCTATTACTTTGTAGCATCGCCTAGCATCATCTAAAAACCATGCCTGCTTTACTGTTTTAAATTTTTGCCTATTGTTTGGTCTTACTTTTGTTCCGTAGAACCTGAGAACCCCCATAGGGCTGGTTCCGAGCAGTACTTCCCTTAGTCCGACCAATACCTCACCATCATTCCAAGTGATGTTTCTGATGTTTCATCATCTTAAAACCCTGAAATAGAAGTTCGACCTGAAAGGCAGATCGCATCATCCTGCTGTTTATTGAAATTTATTGGTTGCATCCACATAATTCTTTGGAATCATTCCCATTTTTGTTCCCAAAACAACGAAAAAAAAAACACATCGAGTTGGGCCTGGTGGCTGGCGCCTTTTGGAATAAAGGGCAAAGTGAGGGTGTCGGGCCTCGGCTTTTGGTGTCAGAAGCCGGAGAAATACAAGACATGGGAAACATGTGCACTGCTCGTGTGCACATATTTTTGTTCTGATGTGAGTTTGATATGTGTGGTGTATGTAACGAAATACTATCTATCTATCTACCTATCTACCTATCTACCTATCTACCTATCTACCTATCTACCTATCTATCTATCTATCTATCTACCTATCTATCTATCTATCTATCTATCTANTACCTATCTACCTATCTACCTATCTACCTATCTACCTATCTATCTATCTATCTATCTACCTATCTATCTATCTATCTATCTATCTATCTATCTATCTATACGGCAAATGCCTGGGCTTTGCCCGGAACTGCAACGACAACGGGACTCAGAATCATCATCATCATCATCATCATCATCATCATCATCATCATCATCNTGAATGTAAAGTTTAACGGGGGTAGGAATTTATATTCCTAAATACCATTGTTGATCTTCTTCATTGAATGTATAGTTGCATCAACATTAGTTTGGGAATGGTAAACCTCTACGTTGCAACGCCTGGGCAAAGCCCAGGCGTTGCGCNAATGTATAGTTGCATCAACATTAGTTTGGGAATGGTAAACCTCTACGTTGCAACGCCTGGGCAAAGCCCAGGCGTTGCGCGTATATATATATATATATACATATATATATATACATATATATATATATGTATATATAGTCGAAGGAAGTTTAGAAGCTAAACCTTCCGACAGTATGTATGATGATATTGTGTTCTAAGTTATAAGCATGTTACAGCATGTTACAGCATGTATATGTATTTAAGACATATTTTGTAGCTATCTGAATACTATGCGCACTAACACTAAAAATGATCAATATGTTGGGCTTTCACATTCTGGGTGTAATAGATTATGAAGCATACATGAAAGACTGTTCCAAACAGAATCACACACCTTGGCATCCTTGGCAGCTATGGGCACCGTATCAGCACAGTCTCAACTACTTGCAGACAGTTTTCTCAAGGATGCTCCAATGTATGTAGTGGATCTATGATACTCCCCGCCCAGAAAACGTGAAATCAGTTTGTTTGAAAATCGGACGCCCCCCGGAATCCAATGATTAATCATGGTTGATTTTATTTATAGTCTTGCAGTTGAAATTTATATAGAGATTAATAATTAATTGACACATTATATATATATATATATCTGGATGATATTCCCTAGCAAAAATGCCATTTCGGTGCTAGACCAGACACACCCAATTTTTTTCGTGAAGATGGGCCAGGTCTAATCAGGTCTATCTCTAACCTATCCAGGAAGATTCCTAACATCTTCGCAGGTCGATTTACGGTAGCAAACTGATGAAATCCATTTTTTTATTGAATACACTACAATGCTACAAAAATAGTCCTTTAACAGACTGTGATTTAAGCAAAAAAAACAGGTACAGTAGCAGATAATATTAATATATATAATCGGATCGGATATAGTTGCAAAAATCTACAGGTGCCCCATAGATAGCAAAGTTGGTGCTGCCCCAATTCGGTTAACTGCTGGATGTGTGGTAGATGTATCGAACATCGGTAGCACTAGTTCATGTGGTTTATACATCTATAAACCTTTAGATTGAGTATGGTCTATTCTTCTGGTTGCTGCTTTCCCGTGAAAAAAAGCAATGCGGATCATCCTCCGAAATATTGCGGGCCATGGTTTAAATACTGTACTTGAAACCGTCAACCGGCCAAAAGTGTGGATCTAGTATGGTTCCTTCTCGGGTGAATCACCCAATACAACTCACGTTCTGAGCATCTGACATTTCCAGCTTTGAGGGAATACTCACACTGTCACCTGCCATCAGGGACACAAGGCAATTGGGAGTCCATCCCTTTTGATAAAAGGATGTAGCCACAATTCTCACCCAGTCAAACCTATCAGCAACGCTTGAAGGGATGTACAACCAAAAGACTCGGACAATTGACAAACAAAAATCCGCAAATGGAGCGGAGTAATGGCAGTCATGTCAAAACAAGCAGATGCGCGCCTGTGATTTCTGAGTCAAGGGATTTCTAAATCAGGATTGAGCACAAATGAGAACGCAAAGGGGTGCAAGCGCAATGGCTTGACGTGATCTTCTCAACCCACAGTGGCAAGGAGTTCAAAAGAGTCCCTCTATTCGTTTGTCTATCTATCTATCTATCTAATCTGATCTAATCTAAACTAATCCAATCTACTCTGATCTACTCTGATCTAATCTATCTATATACCTATCTATTTGCCCGCTATTTTGGTGTTAGCCACATGTACCAGGGTTGACGCATCCCCAAAGCCACATGTACCAGGGTTGACACATCCCCAAACCTGATTCATAAGAGAGCCAGAGGACTCTAGACAGCAGCAAATGAAGTTTGAACTGAGTCTTTTTCAAAAAATGTCAAGCCTGGATTACCTCTCAACATGGATGGTTTCAGGATGGATAGAAAGAGAGAACAAAAGAAGGAAGGAACAACAACACACATATAGATAAATCATGATGAATCTATATAATTATATCATATATATAGTATATTACTTTACTATCATGGTATTGTTTAGGTTTTGTCCCCAAGTGGGTTTGGTTCTTTTCATGATACTCATGATTTTGGGTACGGTGGAAACTTCTGACTCCTGAACGCAGTTGCTTTAGGTACCGTGGACACTCCTGAACGTAGTTGCTTCATGGTTTCTATCTGTGTTTGTATTAAACCATGGAAAGAAGTCTCAAGCAACTATCCCATCATATCCTATGCCTCTTCTATTTAAATATGGCAATGAGAAAATTATACCAAAATGCAAAAACATTTCGATTCTTCAATATGTTTAATTCCAAGAATAAACTAACATGAGTTTTTTTTTCCATGTTTCATATATTTTCATCAGCCCAAAACCTCCCCGCTCTTTCAGTTGTGTTTTTGTTCGGCCCCGTAGTGCGGTCGGTGATCTTTTCAAAAGCGGCCCCCGCGTTTGGCGCAGTTGGGCGCAGCTCCTTCACTTGGAATGTGCTTGCGAGACCACTGGAACGGCGGGCCTGGAATCTTCAGCAAATGCGTGTTGCGAGACCACTTGAACCCTCTAGGTACTAGTATACTGTAGATTAGGATAGATTAGGATTAGTCCAGTTATCCTTAGTAGGTTATAAGCCTAGTTATTAGTAAGGTAGGACTAGTCCTATATACTTGTGCTTCTAATCTACTGACGAACTGGTTGAACCATCAGGTGATAATCATGATGATTGTAGTTGCAACATGATAGTAATTCCTCTCCCACTATTGTTCTCCAATATATGAGTTATATAAATATAGTTATTATAAACCTATTATTTTCAAGTATGTCATAATATGTCATGTAAATGTTTACCCTAAACTTCCACAAAGACCCTTCATTGACAAATTGGACTGGCAAAAAGAAAAACCACAGGAGAGATGCCGTTCTTCTTGGGAGGAACCTCCTACTAGTTCGTCATGATGTAAATGTACAGTGACCATGTAGTGATGTCACTATAATTTACACAGATTCTTGGATCTTGTAAAGAATAGCTTGTTGATCTTTCTTGCGACTCCAAACTCAGTGCGCGATAGCTTTGGGGTGTATGAAAGAAATCTCTTTTCTTTTCTGGGGAAATCCCAACTTTATTGTGAAATTGTTTTTTTTGTTGGCTTTCTAAACTGTGACCTAAGCTCAATTTGACATGATGTTGAGATAGTGTCAAATTCGTATTGGACAGTTCCTTTTGACGGTTGGTCAGTAGGGATCCGCAGTATATGGATCATGATCATCCACAATATGAATAGGATATGATAATTAGTATGAAACCTGAGCCAATCATCAACCAACTGTTTTTTTTTCACTGTGCATATGGATGCTTCGGGGACATATTCTTTTGAAAGGGATGTCCGCAAGCAACGTGTTTTCGGTATGTGCAACTCATGGACGAGTCGCCCCGAGCTAGATGTGCTTCGTGTCTGCAGGGACAAGCATCACAGCGTCGACTGTAGAGATGTTTGCAGTGTGTAGCTTGAGTATGCTTGAGTCCCATCGCATAAGCAGGTTAAGAGGGATTAAAACTCAATATCTATAAAACACAATTGATCGTCATTAACATATGTATATATATATATATGTGATTATATATGTATATTTACATAAGAGACAACACCTATGGTTTTTCGTCCCAATTTTGGAGGATGAGTCGAGTCGATGAGGCAGTCTGATTTTGGAAATTACATTGCTTTGGGCCGGTGATCTACCGTCCCATCTCGTCGATTTGGGACATTCCCCATGGGAAAACACATAGAATCAACACCTTTGTTGCTTCTGTGTCCATGCTTGTTGATCCTTTATGAAGATGCGGCATCACAGATCCTGGTCGTTTCAGCAACTGGAGATGTTCAACGTCATGCCGTCCCTGCATCCACTGAAGCCATCCCTGTAGCACTGGGTGCCACGCGAGGATTCAGTTTCTTCACAACGCATCTACAGCGTAGGTCGTCGAAGATAGCTTTACAAAACACGTTCTCGGCTCGCAGTGATATGTTCACGCTGCTCTGAAATCACACTTGGCGCGCCCAAACGCAACATCTTCATATGATCACATCAATTCCGATTGATGAACAGCCATCAAGTTTCATCATCAACAGCCATCAACAGTCATCAGCAGCCATGAAAATGCACTAACCTCAACCAATTGCTGGCCATATCTGGCAGTCATGGTTTGCTGAGCATTACCAATTAGCGTCAACCAAACAGGTGAGCCTTTGCGTCGGGGCTGGGCAGCAGTTTTCCGAGATCTTTGTGCACCGTTCGCATGCAGAAGTTGCCGAGGCACATCTTTTTTGATCGCCCTGTCCGTCATGACGTGCGATCAGTTATCTAAAACAATGGTAACAAATGGATACAAGTGGTATGTAATCTATCCCACACAATGGAAACATGGATATAAAATACAATTGTAAATTAATATAAATCATTGATCATTCACAAACCTGGCTATATATGTATATATATACCAGCGCAGCCAAGATTGCAAGAATTCCTACAACTCTTCAAAAATCGTACAATTTTTTGAAATTCTCGCAATTCTCCGGTTGTCCCCGGAAATTCTCGCAACACTAGTAAATTCTCGCNTTTCACTTCTTTTGTTGTTTTTCTTATATTTCATTGTCATCCAAGAGCTGGCGCCTCAAGGACGTCATGTAACGCTCATACGCCCGATGAAACATAGTTCTGGGTGATTGTTTCTGCTAAAACGGCTGATGACCCTCCGCAAAGCTGCCAAATTTCGTTGGACAGGGACTTTAAACCACCACTTTTTAGAAAGGACGTAAAAGTTTGATTTGGAAATTAAAGAATTTAGAAATTAGTTCTTGCACAAGGGCTAGACTTGCGATTTTTGTCTTTTGTGTGCATAGTTTTAAAAGAACAAGCAAAGACTGTAAAATAAGCACTAAAATAAGCGTAAACATGCAAACAATGTAGGGAAAATCCATCTCCCAAAGACAAATCGTAACAGCTTGACAGCCTAGGAGGCGACAGACACCAAACCTGCTCAAAACCGAAGGAAATTTCAAGNGCTTGACAGCCTAGGAGGCGACAGACACCAAACCTGCTCAAAACCGAAGGAAATTTCAAGATGGAGCTTGGGTCTACATGCTAGCTAGTGCAAGTTCCACAAAATCTGAATTCCACAAACGTGAGCCTTGCGATTTTTTCGGCGAGCGGGCAATTTCTATTTTACGNGTGCAAGTTCCACAAAATCTGAATTCCACAAACGTGAGCCTTGCGATTTTTTCGGCGAGCGGGCAATTTCTATTTTACGGCCTTAAGGTCCAATGTTCTTCAGTTCCGGAACGATCTTCAGTTCCAAACTTCTGAACTTAAAACGTTTCTTTTTCCTGCTGCATGTGGCAATTTCTAGGGCTCACCTTCATAGTCCAAAAACTCGGGACAAGAAAGAATGGAACTTAAATTCTTTATGGCCGCCAGCAGGCGGTCCCACCTAAGTTCCTAAATTCCCTTAAGTCTGAAATTTGGAAACTTAAGTTTTTTAGCCCGCNTGGCCGCCAGCAGGCGGTCCCACCTAAGTTCCTAAATTCCCTTAAGTCTGAAATTTGGAAACTTAAGTTTTTTAGCCCGCCACGGACCCAGCCACAGTCAGATTTTTTTGCAACTCTTTGGTTTTCCTATGGCCCAAATATTAATGATAAACATTTTTTGCGCGCAGCAAGCGGGTTTTCTAGTTCACGCTCACTAAGGTTCAGATTTCGTTTCAACTTTCAGAAATTTGGAGCATTTCAGAACTCAAGATTCTTGCTGGCCCGCCGCATCGAATGCTCGACCCTGAAGTTTTGTTGCAACATGTGCAATTGTTGCATTTTGCGGGCCTACTGCAAGCATTGGTTTTACTTTTTGAATGTCACAAACCTGCCTTTATTTTTCAAAAGGATTGATTGCACAAAGAAACTANGGGCCTACTGCAAGCATTGGTTTTACTTTTTGAATGTCACAAACCTGCCTTTATTTTTCAAAAGGATTGATTGCACAAAGAAACTAATTACTAGCAGAAGAAGCAGGAACCTTCACTAATTTGCGGGCAACAGTCAAAGGCACTTGGTTGTCAGTTTGGCCTAGTGCAGGAATGATCCTATCGTGAAAAAACGTTTCCATCCATGTCCTCTTATTTTGGTAAAGACTGTGTTTTCTAAATTTTCGCGGCTAGAGCTGCTACTACTGAGATCTATGGCGTGAACTTTGGATCAATTTCATTCTATTTGGTCTGCCAAGCTTTCAGCAGCAATGTAATTGTGGCAACCTTTTGCTTTGGTAATGTTTGCAGCAAAAACTGTCTCTACCAATGTAAAACAAGCACAGGGTTCTTCACGGCAGCAGATATGGTGTCTAAAAAACCATGAAGGCAAAGAAAAGAATCATGATAACGCCTAATTTTGCTACTTTGTCTGAGAAAAGATTATGTAAGCCCCAGGGATATTAGATTTCAAAAAAAAGATATGTTTGTCCGCGAAATTCCGCCTACAAAGCCGCCAGAGAAGCGAATCAGGCTCAGAGCAAGTTCAAAGCAGTTCCAAGATTTGTTTTTGAATCTGAAATTCATAATATTCAGGACAAATAGCGTCCAAAACCAATAATAACGACNATGTGGATAAACTGAAACGGCGTCAGTTCTAATTATTTCAAGCCTATTTGCGTCTATAGCTGTTAGGCATGAGATTTCGGTCAAACCTGCCTACATTCAATGACTTTGAAGCATTTTTTCACCTTGTGGCGCATCCAATCCACAAATTTGACGAACTTTGTTCAATTTACCCGATTTTTCCTGCATAGCTGACACACTG
>BGPT01001155.1:149515-153239 GCA_003297045.1 Symbiodinium sp. clade C Y103 | reverse complement strand
CAACTTCTCCGCATATTCTCGCAACTTCTCCGGGTGCCTATTTCGCAGGAATTTCTCCGGTTGTATTTCGAATTTCTCCGTTTGTATTTTGAATTTCTCTGTTTGTATTTTGAATTTCTCCGATTGTAGTAGCAGTTGTTGGTTTCTATTTGTTTTGCTATGAGAATGCAATTTTGGTTAGAATTCTGCAAGAAATACGCGTTTTTGGATGTTTTTGGCGTTTAGGGTATCTCAAGCGGATCGGCCTCCTTAAATATCGAATNCGTTTTTGGATGTTTTTGGCGTTTAGGGTATCTCAAGCGGATCGGCCTCCTTAAATATCGAATTTCATCAACAAGCAAAGCTTCAGACTGCATATATCGTCAGGCGTTTGGCCAATGCTTGTGGGCATGGCAGTTTATCCTTGTTTTCCCTTTTCAGTTCTATCACCAGCGTCAAAATGAGGGCGACTAACTGCAAAATTTCCACTGGTCTTGGAAGTATGGCCTTTGCTTGCCAACAGCTTCTTGCCCGACAGCGGTTTTTTATCATCAAGCTCTGGAAGTCCTGAAGTAAGTNAATTTCCACTGGTCTTGGAAGTATGGCCTTTGCTTGCCAACAGCTTCTTGCCCGACAGCGGTTTTTTATCATCAAGCTCTGGAAGTCCTGAAGTAAGTCAATCACCTTCCTGATATATCCTCTCTGATATCCTTCAGGGCCTCAATCCCTTGTCTTCAAACTTGAGCTTGTTCCATGGAGCAAACCACACGCCAAATGTTTACTTCTATGCATGACTTGACTTTGCACGCCAACAACTGACTATGTCTGATGGATTGCCTGCCCGCTCCTTGATTAGTGAGATTTGCATAGCGACCGCTTTGACCCCAAATTGCAAGCTACCTTGCATTGAATTCTTCGTCGCATTTTTTATCTTATTTCTTTATTTAACGGAATTTCATCACGGATGGCCTTACACTAGTTCAATATTTGATTAAACGAAAATGCGCTAAAACCTTCCAAGCATCAAATTTCTCTCTGTTTTCTGTCACTTTATTGCCCAAGCCAAATTGACCCCGCCAGCTGTAACAAAATTGAATTGACACAATTCTTGTTTCCTGTTACACCCGCTACCGCGGAGTTAATCTAAGTTATATTATACGCGTACTCTTCTTTATTCCAAAGTCAATCCGTAGTAGAATCATTCCTGTTAAAGCACTGTAAGTCTCTCAATATTTTCCACAAACCCTCAGCCCAACGAACCAGGAACTTAAATGANTTGAATTGATGGCTTTATGTAAAGTGTAGTTTAAATCAATCTAAATTGAGTTCGACTGCAAATCATTAAAACTGCAACTTTAGGAGGTATGGTTCTCTTCAAAATTCGTCCTTGGCTTAATTTAAGCCAGTGCGCTAACTAAGTTCCACATGGGTTTCTGTTCTTTCTCACGATAGACAGATCCAATCCGCCTCCAACTTTGCCAGCGGCAACCAGGAAAAAAAAACACATCGACGTGACTCATTCCATACCAAAACTGTGGTAAAGGTCAATTCCACACAGTATACCTTTTGTTTTCCTAAATTCTCTTTTCCTAATCGTGAGAATTCTTTACGGTTTCNGTTCTGGTGCAGATGACCTACTTTCAATTTTATTGAAATTAGTATTAGAATATTCACACTTAAATTGTGTTTAAGTTAAAAATAAGAAATCATTTATTGGACTTAAATTTTATCTTTAAGTTAGAGTCGACTGTAATCTATCGCAGTTGAATTATGTCTATAAGTTGAATCAAACATCCAGCCCGCATAATTTATTTTCAAATAAATTAGGGCGTTCATGTTGCATATAAATACATCATCCAAACAATTGAATCTGTCTGTCAAACGCTCATCAACTTTTGATATTTCACATCAGCTGAATTGAAAGCTAGTAAAAACCTGCTTTAAGTCAAAAAAAATCAACTTAATATTTTACATACATAAGCAGCTCAAGATTTTAAACCAACCCCGCCCGCAAAACATGCTACCAACACCAAGCAAGCATACAAACAGTCCAACTGCTCGCTGAAAACCTATTTTTTTTACAAACAATGCGTGCCTACATCCTATTTCCCAATTCTCGCAACTCTTTTGCCAATCGCAGGAATTCCTGCAACTCTCCCAAAATCGTAAAATTTCTGGAAAATTTTAAAATTTAATGGTTTTCAGGTTTAGCTGGTATATATATATTATATATATATATATATACATAATCATACAGCTATTTATATAATTTCATATACGTATATATACACATGTGCAGTGTACACGTCTAAGTTGGGATCGTCATCCCATTTGTTGGATGGAAAGGAATGACTGTTCACATCCACCAACTAGTCGCAGTTTGAACTTCCAAATCCCTTTCACTTTTCTGCAAAACGAAAGGTCTATAAAGGTCTTAAGTATGACATAACCAGAAAAACTAGGAACTACCAGACTAGCCATGGGCAGATGAATTTACGCCATCTCTGCTCGATGGCCTTGGGCATATCTGTTCCAATGCCGGTGCTTGGGGGTACGGTCCTTCCAAGGGGTGACCAACAACCACAAACACACCCCATCCCACACCTTCACAGTCGAAAGCCGATGTGCGATGACCTCAATGACAGGGGGATGCTGGTGCCCTACGAAAATTAATCCCAGCAATTAGAGAAATCCCATGAAATCCCTATGTTTGAGTGGAAATTATCTGCAGTGGCTAAGTTTTCTCTGCCAGGTCAGATTGCCAGAGGGTGTGTCAAAGAGTATATCATCCAAAATCCGCAAGGGTAGGATATTTGTTTGCCAGGAGAATTGAATCCCTAGGAATGGAGATTGTGGGTTTGATGTGACCAACAAAAATGAGGATCCTATGCGAGAGTCGTTGTTGTTGGGTTCGGGACACTGTATCATCCCAACCATTCCATGAAGGACACCCAATGTGAGTCAAGCTATATGGTACAGCACCCCCTGCAAAGCAGCAAACTACCCGCTGGTAAGGACATGGACTACTTGCTGAAAACTGAGTCCACTGAAACTATCTGAAATTGTCACAAAACGAAATAGCAAAGTGAGGCACGAGCGTGGACTCGCAAAAAAAGAAAAGGTTGGGCAGGGATACAAGGAAAATGGATGAAGAGTGCCCAGGGATGCCGTTAGAGGCGGAACGAGATGTTTTTGTTCACTGTTTTTGGTCTTCAAGACATACAGTAAGACACCGTCCATTCCGGCTGGCGGACTTCTTGGAATCCTCCTGCAACTAGTTTGTCAAACAACCCCCTGGCTGTGAGATCCATGTTTCTTCGACTCCCCATCCAAACGGCCCAAAAACAATCCTTCAATCATCCCAAAATCATCCTAAAATCATCCTAAAATCATCCAAAATCCCACCAACATTTCCATAAACGTCACAATTTCCCTCCACGGTTTCCCATCAAAAACCACTTGGCCCGGACCAGCACCGTACGGCGCCGCGCCAGGCGCGGCGACCATTGCGCCTCCCTTAGGGCGCGGGAGACCAACCTGTGGCGAGTTCACCATGTGGCTGGCTGGTTTTTTTAGAGCAAATGACCGATTTGATTGGGGATGAATGATGAGAGTCATTGAACATCTAGACCATTTAACTGATGATGTCGCCATTTTGGAAAATATGTCACCCAAAAAGTTCATCATATGAACTTTTTGGGTGAGGGTGGTATAGAGTTGTTTGCTTCTTTGGTTGTGGTTGACG
>BGPT01001155.1:134515-144515 GCA_003297045.1 Symbiodinium sp. clade C Y103 | reverse complement strand
CTCCAAAACATCCCCGGCTCCGCCTGTCCGCTCTGGACGCTGTAGAAGCCCTGGATCAGATTGATCAGCGAACTCCTCAGCCAGGGGCCGAAAGCACCAAGATTGCCGAGAAAAATTGAAAAGCCAACAGGGGTTTCTTGTGGGCATTGAAAAGGACATGAACAGATTGGATTAAACCATCATTGGTTCCATGATTGACCCCCTATTGGTTCTTTTTTGCGTTTTGTTGGAGAACAGACTGACGCCAAGCAGCTTTCCGGAACCACTGGTTCCCACCAGGGCAGTCATCTCGCCTGCACGACAGTGAATCGTCACATCCTGAGTCAGCATGTGGACCACTTTATCTGCTGAAATCCTTTGCCAATGGAGGTGTTGAGTGGTTAATGAATGGTTTAAATGAGCAGATTCTGTAATCTGTGAATTAGGGATTTTTGTGGAATTCCACTGTCAGATTGGATTACCAGAGGATCTCGAGCTAGAAAGACCTGCCCATCTTTGTTCCTTCGCCCTGCATTTCTGTGGCTTCTACCGAATCTGCCCTTCTTCGTTAATGCGCATGGCTTATCTATCAGTTTGATATGTTCTGATATGATTACATATTCTCCTTGCATATCTGCTTTTCGTCCACACTATATTCCTAAATCTACCTTGCCATGCAGTTCACTTCAGCGATTTGTGCTGTTGAGTCCTTGAGCACCTGCCGCGAGGGTCGCATTGGATATGAGAAGGTCACGTGATCGAAGTGAACCTCCTGGGTTGCGGCCGCCAGAAGGGGGAATTGGGAAACCCAAAATGTCAATGGCACTGCCGGTGATTAAATCCATGGCAAGGGTGGTGATTGAACCATCAAAAAACCTTACGTCAAAAAGTGGTGAAAAAACTGGAACAAATCAAGAAGAAGAAGGATTTCAGCAATCAAATCGGGATATACCCCTCTGGCAATCATCACTATGACCATGGGAACGTCCCAGTGGGAACTCCATGGAAATCCAACCAAGACTGAGGCCTTCACCTGCCAAAAACGCGGTTTAAACATGTTTAAACCATCAGTGAGAATGTGTGATACCTATATAATTCGTGAGGCCATTTTAGATGTTAACATGTTAAACATGTTGTATCTGGTTACCGCTATGTCACATGGTATCTAATGTTTATTCGTTTCTTACAGTATTCACCATCATTTAGAAAATATCATGTGGTCTGTTGAGGTCGCTACAATAATCAGAATGGATTGTTTGCATTGCAACAGGTGTGATAGAATCATCAAATGACAAGGCCTCAGGGGACAACAGCCAAGAACTTTTGGATCCTGTAATGGGTGCCTGAATTTGACAAAAACGGTGGCAAAACCAATCACATCATCAAAAAATGATGGACTTCCACCACCATCTTAGATTGGGTAGAATTCTACGTCAGTGTGGTTTCGTGGCACCCTCACGATTCCAGTCCAACAGGAATCATTTCAGAACTGCCTTTGAAAGTGGAACATCCAAGCCATTCTTAGATGGTCCTATCAAAGAGGGAGTTAAACTTCCAGTTGAGCTGCCATACCAGAAGAGTACACCGCCAACAACTTACTTATGCAATGGAAAAGAGTCCCTCTTTCACTGGGAAAATCATCATCTTCCACTGTCCCTTTTTCGGTGTCCATCATTGTACAGAAGAGAGGTTCACATAGGACTGGTGGGTTGTGAAGTCATTCTTGTAGGTCAAATCATCACATATGCTATGTCTGTCTCGATCTATTACATACCCATATCCCAATATCATCCTCCGTTTCCAGCTCTGGGGTCTTATACAATCTGAGCAGCCACCCCCTTGTTCCTTGTCCACCTATGCTTGATGCTTCACTCTCCACTAGGTGGTGCAGTTGTAAGTGTTTCTATAGTCCGTTTTCACTATAGATATCTATAACATATATATATATATATATACACAGATTATCTCCCATGGATTCTAGCTATACTAGTTATAAACCTTTGTAGCTAACTTCGCTAACTCTGGTGCAGCACCTTTGCACCCACTGGTTCTTCTCCATGCTGCTCAGCATCTCCCGTGACATGCGGCAGCTGCCTGGTGCCAGTTTTCAAGGCCTGCGCCGCCTGGGCTTCGGCCAAGGTCTCCAAAACGTGGCTGCCAGCGCCCAGGGCCTCCATGGTGGCGGGCCAGTCCTGGCCCAAACCATGGGGATGGGTCAATTCTTTAGCCTTATGGGACCACAGATTCTAGATATATATATGTTTATTATATATATAATATAAACATATATATATATATATATATATATGGTGCAGCGTCGCTCGGCCCCCCCCTCCCCCCGGGTGAGGGGGAGGGGTCTGATGTATGGTGTGTATTGAACTCTTCTCCCTCCCCCCCCCCTGTGGATGTGCCCCCTCCCCCCCCTGTGGTGTGGTGGGGGGGTGGTGGGGGGGTGGTGGGGGTGGGGGGGTATGTTGTCTCTATGATATATCATATATGTATGCTATATATATACATATATATATATATATATATGGTGTGTATATGAATAATGTGTATGTGACATATAAGATATATACATATGATATGTGTGATATATACATATCATATGTATTGATCTGTATTTTTTTGATATGTATTTATATATATATATACACCTGATATGTACGACATACATACATACATATATATATATACACATATGTATATATATATATAAGCATGATATATCATGACATATAAACATATGAATATATATATATATACACACATATGTATGTATTTTACATATATACATACATATATGATATATAAATAAATGATATTGTGAAATATGTGATATATTATATATATATATGGGGTGGGGGGGTTGGTGGTACATATGGAGTATACAGATCGTCTTCAGGTAGTATGTGGGTAAATCAAAGGTACGATGTAGAAGCATGTGTGTGGTATATCACTAGTATGCAGGATCCATACGTTAAACATAAGTAGTATTGTGTAGGTAAATGGCAAGTAGATGCGTAGCATATATATATATATGGTTTTCGGTAGTACGTAGGTACTTTGAGGGAATGTATGCACTATGTAGGTCGTCCAAAAGGTAGCATATACCTAGTAANGTACGTAGGTACTTTGAGGGAATGTATGCACTATGTAGGTCGTCCAAAAGGTAGCATATACCTAGTAAATGAAAGGCTGGAAGTCAGAAATGCTGCAAACACCTAGTAAATACGAGGCTGGAAGTCAGAAATGCTGCAAGTACCGCGTAAATACGAGGTGGACCTCAGAAATGCTGCAAATACAGAGTAAATTCCAGGCTGGACCTCAGAAATGCTGCAAATAGCTTGCCAAATAGAACGGGTGGGGATGCTACCTGGGGACCACCCCGGTGGGGTGGGGGGGGCCAGCAACACGGAACACGGAACCATTGGTTTTGACCATCTAATTATTACTCAATTTGGACCTAGACAGTAGCCACATAACCATTGGTGAAGATGCATCCCTGGGTGAAACTGAGATGGTTTTCAGCATGCGAACATCCATTTTACAGCAATTCTGATGGGGATTGAGGGTTTCCACCCGCTTTCCATCTGGTCTAAAAATATCTCAAACAATTTCCTGCGACCCAAAATGGACTCTTCACAAACTGGATAGGTCAGGACGAATGGTTCAGTTTTTTCACATTAGTATCTTTGGCACCTCCAATTTTCAAGCACACCCTACAGAAACAGAATTCATTGCGATTCCCAGCACGCGAGGTCCTCTCCCAAGTCGAGCACACCTGGAAGTCCGACTGAAACGGGCATGTGTCTGGGTGTCCACCCCTGAAATAGGATGAATCCAACGGATGTGTTCACTCTAGTCTCACCCAAGAATCACCTGAAAATATGCTGCCATTCCTGAGCCAGGCCCAAAATTTCATGAATCATTCAAAAAAAAAGTAAAATTTCATCAATCACAACCAAATTCCCCATCATTCCCCATGGTTTCCCAGCCCTATTTCACCTCTCAGCACCATGTCCAGGTAGAACAGGAACTGCGTCAGCACCTCTCCGCTGATGCGCTGGCTCAGCGCCAGGGCGCCCCCAGAGGCCAGGCCCAGGGCACGGCAAATGCCTCGCCGCGGAGGGGTTATCATAAATCTAGCAATGATCATCCTCATCCTCTTCATGATCATCAACTAACTACATCAACTATATCGACTACATCAACCGTCAACCGTCGAACCATCAACCACGAACCATCAACGCCGACCAAGGCTTCAAACTGGAAAAAGACACCGAAAAGAAAAAAACTTCAGCCCTTGGCTGAAAAATGCATGGAGTTGCCCTTGAGTAGATACCAGCTTGGGATGTGAAGACTGGGGTAATGCAGTCGAATGGTCCGTCGGCAGACTGGGCATTCGTGGAAGAAGAGTACGAAATCTCACAAGATTTTGATATAGAAATCATATAGATGAAAATTCATATTCTATATCAAAATGTAGGAGTACACTGTACACTTTATATTCCTACCATATGGATCCTATATGCTATGGATGTCCCCATTCTCCCCACTTGTGACATAGCGAGTTCCATCCCCTTGGGATGATCCCCAGGGTGAATTTCGACGTCGAGCGTCCGCTCAGCGACGCATTTCCCAGGCAGAAGCCTCCGAGTGCATAGCCTGCCATGGTAAGAACACCATAGAGCACCCAGAAGATGCCAAAGCCGCCACAAGTTGGTTTAGTAGCATTCCACTTTCATGATCTTTTACTTTTTTTTTTGGGGGGGGGGTGCTATAATCATTTTCGAATGGTCTACGGAAACAACCAGTGGTGTTCAGCAGCCACTGTGAACCATGAACAATTCCAACATCCTCCAACCAATCCCAGAATCGCAGATTTGCGGACCAGGCACTATTTCGCTTTTGCACAGCCAGGATCCGCTGGTTCCTGAAAGCACCAAGAAAGCACAGCTACATCTATTTCCAACAAACAAAAGGAAAACACAAACAACACCCAGAAAAACCGAGAAAATTCCCAAAATCAAGCCACTTGCTGCTTTTTGTCATCTCCTGTCATCTCCTGGATCGTTCCAAGGCTCTGCTCGTGAAAGAGTTTCTCATGGGTCTCCTCAGGGATTGGTTTTCTCATGGAAAGATGGTTTTCTCAAGATCTTCAAAGGTCAAAACCCATCCCTCTGCGCCAAAAATCGTTGGTGCCATGTGCCATCCAACTGCGGCTACGAGTATTTAGTTGACACGGATTCCCCCTCTGAACACTGAACCTTCACATTCTACCAAGCGGTCAAAGCCGCTATACCGTTACACCCATCAACAGACTAACCTGCCAATCTCTCCTCCATCTATTTTGCAGGACTTTCCCGCTACAAACAAGAAATGATTGTGATTCCATCCTCATCACCGCAATACAACATAATACATAGATATACACCATACGTATATACATATATATATATATACAGTATATACAGTATATGAAGTATATACAGTATATAAAGTATATATACCGCCAAGAAATGTGGCCCAAGAATCAACATATAGATCAAATCCATGCATTTTTGCCACAATACATAACGCTGAGCTCACGCTGAGCTAAAAGGTCCACTCCTGGATACTATTGAATCCATCTTCAACTGATTAGTACCAATACATGTGGCATATATGCCCATTTCAAACAAGCCGAATATCATATTATGTAACATATCATATGCATGCATTGGGTATATACTGGTATCCTTACTGTATGGGAAAAAAGAACGATGATCATATCATATCATATCAAGAATCAGCTTTGCTATTGAATCTTATGAGAAGAAATAATGCCATAAAGAATGACATCCTCCAGCAAATTAATATATTGACAGATTGTGAACATATAGACAGGGAAAATCGGCAATTTATAGATAAAATTTCCTAGGGAAACTAGAGTTTTTTCCCATATGTGCCATCGTCAAGGCATGCAAAACATGCTAGGTTTAGCAAGGTATGTGGGGTGTGTTCATCCTACCATCTTCAGGGAGTTCTTTACAACGCACAAATTAACCTCTACATCGAACTGAGAGTATTGATCGGAAGAAGACCATCCCGTTTTGTGACCAAAGAAAGACGATTTTCCGGGAAAGGTCATCAAATTCATGCCATAAACCTCCATTTATAGCATGTATAGATCAATTTCCCTACCAAAAACTCATGGCTTTTCCCATCTCCACCCCCAGCCGCGCTCCTCAGCACCCAAGGCACGCACCGTGCCGATGCCCAATAGCGACTCCTCGGCCACACGACTCAGCTCGGCCACGGCGTCCTGCCAAGGGGGGTGGGTTTTTAATAAATAGAATATACACATTACTGTGATACATCATATAGATATATACAAACATATATATATATATATGCCACACATGTGAAAATATATGGGGTGTATATCTCATGTAAGTTGTTCCTTAAACCAATTCTCAGGGCGATTAGGTCATTAAGAACTCTTCAATTGTTCTTATTCAGAACCATCTGAAACTTCAAAAAACTTTGACCATTGGAATTGATGGATTTTGACCTTGTTTGGTTTCTCTTTGTATTGCTTCCCAAGTTCAGGATGAAATGCAATGTCGGTTCATCAAAAGCGACAACCCGGCGCAGTCACCTATCAGTCATGCTCCTGCGTCTCTGCTGTGGTTGCGCGCCGCACCTGGCACCAGCGGAGATGTGATCCTGAAATTTTGATCGTTTTTGGATTGTCATTGGTGGAGGGATATGCCCAGCATGTTCTCTCAAGCAGCCTGTTCTTGTTTCGCGTCACTTTCCAAGTATCAGTTGCCCAGTCATAATCATCTTAATCTCATCCGATCTCATCCGTTGCTAACATAGATTGTGTTGCTCTTCTTATCTTCCCATTTAAAACAACGGTTCTCTTGGGAAGTCGAACTACGATCCAGCTAAGGCATCTGTTTTGTTGATCCATACCCAGATTCAAAGTAGATCGTGTCTTGAAGATGTTTCAGCTACCCATAACTGGGGGTGTGTGAATCAGAGACTATGCGGCCCATTAGAATTAGCTTAAGCCCAGCATTCTATGCAGATGCCTAAATCATTTCAGGATGTCCCTTTATCAATCTTTAGCATGGCTAGCCTCAAAGAAGACCCCCCAAACCAAAAAAATCTAGCAGTACACAAAATGTATAGACATATATATATATATAATGTATAATATGTATAATGTATAATATATATAATGTATGATATTATATATAATGTATAATATATATATATATAATGTAGAATATATATATATATATATGTATAATATATATAATGTATAATATATATAATGTATAATATATATAATGTGTAATATATATATATATAATGTATGATATATGTATATTCATGTGTAGCCCTCCATTGTTGGCCAGAAATTAGTCATCAACCCACCACTCGGGCCTCTGCATAGCAGCGTGTGAGAAGTAGCAAAAGAGCGATCACGAAAGTGGTGACTAGGGTCAGTTGCCAGCAGCAGCGGAGCATGGCCAGGTAACCTGACAGCGGGAGAAACCACTTCATGGGGCTTTTAGATGGTTTAAGAGCAATAATAAGAAGGTATATAAGATGAGATAAGCAACTATACAACCCTGAGTCTCAACTTGTGTAGCGAGGGTGTACATTTGGGCCAGATGGTTGGGCCCCATCAGAGCACCTGCCCGAACAACTCATATTGTGTCACCTGCAAGTCCCTCACGGCACAATCTCAGGCTCCAGGATGTCGAAAGTTCCGTTTAAAAGCCCATCTCCTCTATCAATGCCAGTATTTGATAGTCATTATGTTGTAATATGTTGCAATTATGTTCATTCCCATACCATTATGCCCCCATTCCCACGCGTCTCCCTCCGGAAGGTTTTTGGGCAAGCGACCGAAGAAGGTCACGGTGCCCGAGCGCAGCAAGAAATTCAGCACATCGTCCAAACTGGCGAAGACCTCGCCGGGCTCGTCACTGGGAAGTGGATCGGTTTCAAGATCTATCCTCTGGCCACTTGGGCCGCAGCCCACATCCCCCAAAATCGTTCTTCTTGGCCCCCTGGCAAGTTGACAATCCGAGGTCAGCCGCGAACTGAGCTCTGCAGCATCCACCTCGCTGGGGAAATCTCTGCATGGTTGAGTCATATTCAAATTACCGTGCTGGGGAGATTATAGCATCTTCATTCGCAAGGCCATGCCAAGCTCAGAGCCTTTTCTGTGGCTGTTCCCAGGTCATGACTGAGATATAGGTCTGCCAGTACACCCCAAAATCACTGGAAAGTCAAGCGCAATTTGTGCACATGTCCCATCTCCGGCCCGGTGCATCCCCTGTATCGCTGGTTAGATTCCTGTTTTTGCTGGTGATTAAGATTCCCTCTGGCCATTTTCCACAGGCTGTTGTCTGGACCACGAGGATCCATTGGTCGGTAATGCTGAATGTGGCGTTTTAACATGTTTCAACATCACCTTGGCACACTGCAGGAATCATCACCAACAACGGGCTACTGATCTTGAACATTTGGGTTTGTACAAAACTGATAGGCTACCCAAAAATCCAGTTGATCATGATTTTCCCATATTTTCCCATGTAAAAAAATGCCATTTTGAGGTAGTAGCAATTCCCCATGGGTCCAAGCCGGCGGTGAAATTCTCGACGCCTTGTCATAAAAGCTCATGTCCTTCGACCTCAGAAACCAATTCTGGGGACCCAACCCCTAACCCCGAGAAAAAACTGAAAATCGGATTAAAATTGGATTCTTATCCCTAGATTCCATGCTGTATCATCAAATTCATCTAAAATGATCTTTGGGAAAAAGGTTCCACCTGACATTTCCGCAAAAACTACTACTTAAAAAACATCCTCCAGGCCCCCGAACAGGTAGCACTGGAAGGCTTTCTGCCGCAGGGACCCAACGAAGCCCAAGCGTGCCAGGTGGAAGGCATAGCAACGGAGGCCGTTGCAAAGGGCCACCCCCATGGCCTAGGTGCAGGGTCACTTTCGATGGCCGAAACAATGGTGATTTACCCACCAGAAAATGGGGACCATGGGAAAATCAACGTAATGTGTAACAATATACAATAGTCTCAACACATTTATCAATGGAAGAAACCCCATTGACGGGTGATAACTCATCATTACCACCTGCTGGTATGTCCAAGCCAGTGACCCCCCTGCGCCATGACGGTGGAAAGTTGTTTTGTTCACCCTGCCAAGGAGATTTCCGAACACCGTTTTCCCTTGGAACTACAGAACCACCCCAGAGGCACATCAATTTTCATCGTGGACAAGGCCTTCCTAGACAGGGAGGCAAACAAAGCCAGTGGACACTGCGAGCCCATGATACATGAGCCAATCGCAGTGCTGAAACTCAAGACGTCCGGGCCAAGGATCCTTGAACCCTCCATGTGGATCAGCCCGCCCGCACCCAGATCTTGGGGTGCAGACTGGTCAAGTTCGAAAAAAAGGAGCAATGCACGTTGCCACTGTGAGGCTTTCTCACAAGACACCAGCGCAGCATTGTAGGTCAGGATGTTAGGTGAAACTTCTTCCGAGATCATCCGATTCAGCAGATCCATGGCTAGCCACCAGGGAGGCACCTGGCTTGCCATGCGGCTTTCCATGCGACCTGAATCCACAGTCGAGCTGAGGAGTGCGGTGTAGCTGATGACATTGGCTTCCAAGGACGCCGAGCCCATCAGCTCCAAACATGGCAAAGCCAGCTGCCATCGTAGTGCCTTTCCGAATGAGCGTAAGGCGGCGTTGAAGGTGACGACATTGGGACTGATCTCCGGAAACTTCGTCAACCTGACAGTTGAGCCAATTCCCCCAAAATGGAATACTACAGTATCACTACCGAAAAATTACACTTATAATTCATATAATATATATATATATATATGCATACATACTGTGAATTCCACTACATGTGTACCTTGATGTGATTTCAGATGCACCAGTTGTCCAGACTTCAGCTGCACCAGTTGCCCATTCGTTCCATCTTGCGAGTA
>BGPT01001155.1:94698-134488 GCA_003297045.1 Symbiodinium sp. clade C Y103 | reverse complement strand
GAGGTTTATTATCTTGTTGGATCGGATTCAACATTATCTTTCACTGACAGGGTCAGATCATACCAGGATTTGGGAAAGCGGCCGCTACCAGTTTCACACTGGTAGCGGAGCCGTGTGCTCCAGCTGCCTAGCTGCAAGAGCGGTGATCCAGGGAGATTGCATCCAGTTTTGAGGCGTCATGCCGACTTCAGCTGATGAGACGTTGCCACCAGTGCCGGATGACCTTCCGCCACCAGGCACCACCCAGCTGCCATGGAATCAGATTCCAAAGTTCATTCCAGGGGTGACCAATGTGCAGGAGTACGTGCAGAAGCTCAAGTTCTTAGGAGCTATGTGGCCTGTCGAGTTTCTTGACCAGTTGGCACCCAGAGCAGCCCTTCTTGTTGAGGGGACGGCATTCAGAAAAGTCGCGAGGATCGCTCCAGCAAAGTTGAAGGTGAAATCCATGGACGGAATTGCTGCTCTCGTAGAAGCAATTGGCGGATCGTGGGGGTCAACTGAACTGGAGGAAAGGTATGAATTTTTTGAGAAAGCTCTCTACGGGACGATCCAACGGGGGGACGAGTCACACGATTCTTACCTCTCGAGGATGGAATCAAGCTTCGTGGAACTCATTGCTAGGAACACTAGTCTTGAGGAAGTGCAGGCCTATGTGCTATTGAGGCAGTCAACGTTGAACTCAGAGGACAAAAAGCGCATTCTCTTAGAGCACGGTGGGGATTTGAAATACTCTCCAGTCGTGCGATCCTTCCGCCTACTGGGAAGTCGATTCTTTACCGAGTTCCAAACTGGAAAGAGTAGCCAAAAAACGAAAGTGTATGACGTGAATATGACCGAAACTGCTGAATCATCAGAAGGCGGGGTGCATTCTGATTTTCACCAGTCAGAGCGAGCCTATGTGTCTCATTCCGAGGATGTGGAACCGGATCTTGATCAAGATTTCATCGATGCCTTAGTGTCACAGGAAGATGCAGATGCGCTTACTGTTGCAAATTTCGAGGGTGAGTTTGAGNTGTGGAACCGGATCTTGATCAAGATTTCATCGATGCCTTAGTGTCACAGGAAGATGCAGATGCGCTTACTGTTGCAAATTTCGAGGGTGAGTTTGAGGAGTTCCTTCAGGAGACGCCTGAAATGTACGAGGCTCTCACCAGCTACATCGAGGCAAGATCCAAGTTGGTGGAAAAGAAGAAGAGCAGGGGGTTCTGGCCCATTAAGGGCAAGTCGAAGCATGGTAAGGGCCGGGGAAAGAGTTTTGGGAAGCGATCGAGAGATCGTGATGCCTTGCTCCAAAGGATCGCCAGGAGCCATTGTCGCAAGTGCGGAGCGCTTGGACATTGGAAAGCCGAATGCCCTATGGCTCAAGGCTCCGAGAAGTCCCATGGCCCTGCTGCATCCGCCACGGCCCATGTTGTGATCGAAGATCGTCCGTTCGAAGTTTTCCATGTGTCCTCCGATGTCGAAGAAGTGTTTTCCGAAGCCGAAGATGAATATGAAATGCCGTCCCATGACACCAGTCCGCAAAACAGTCCAGGTGAAGCCGTGTGTTTCATGTTAACCCATGAGAGTAGGACCAGGGGATTAATGAATCTCAGTCAAAGAATGGGGTCTTTCAATAAATCTAGGCGGGAAAATAAGTTGGGGAATAAATCACTGTCTGCATCCGGCAGCTCCAAGCCACTGCCCAGGAAAAGTCCTGAGAATGCGCCGATCGTTGCCAGACAGTTGCCAAGTTCCCGTATGCCACTGTCGCCATCGTTCACATCCGAGTGTGTATATAGCAGCCTAGAATCTTTCAGCACCCATGCGATTCTTGACACTGGCGCCAGCCGGTGCATCATTGGAGAGAAAACATTAGATCGTTTGAAGCAGTCGCTGCCAGCCACTTTGAGAGATCGTTTTCGTCAGAAGNTGAGGTTTATTATCTTGTTGGATTGGGTTCAACATTATCCTTCACTGACAGGGTCAGATCATTCCAGGATTTGAGAAAACGGCCGCTACCAGTTTCACACTGGTAGCGGAGCCGTGTGCTCCAGCTGCCTTGCTGAAAGAGCGGTGATCCAGGGAGGTCGCATCCAGTTTTGAGGCGTCATGCCGACTTCAGCTGATGAGTCGTTGCCACCGGTGCCGGATGACATTCCGCCACCAGGCACCACCCAGCTGCCATGGAATCAGATTCCAAAGTTCATTCCAGGGGTGACCAATGTGCAGGAGTATGTGCAGAAGCTCAAGTTCTTAGGAGCTATGTGGCCTGTCGAATTTCTTGACCAGTTGGCACCCAGAGCAGCCCTTCTTGTTGAGGGGACGGCATTCAGGAAAGTCGCGAGGATTGCTCCAGGAAAGTTGAAGGTGAAATCCATGGACGGAATTGCTGCTCTCGTAGAAGCAATTGGCGGATCGTGGGGTTCAACTGAACTGGAGGAAAGGTATGAATTTTTTGAGAAAGCTCTCTACGGGACGATTCAACGTGGGGACGAGTCACACGATTCTTACCTCTCGAGGATGGAAGCAAGCTTCGTGGAACTCATTGCTAGGAACACTAGCCTTGAGGAAGTGCAGGCCTACGTGCTGCTGAGGCAGTCAACGTTGAACTCAGAGGACAAAAAGCGCATTCTGTTAGAGCACGGTGGAGATTTGAAATACTCTCCAGTCGTGAGATCCTTCCGCCTACTGGGAAGTCGATTCTTTACCGAGTTCCAAACTGGAAAGAGCAGCCAAAAAACGAAAGTGTATGACGTGAACATGACCGAAACTGCTGATTCATCAGAAGGCGGGGTGCATTCTGATTTTCACCAGTCAGAGCGAGCCTATGTGTCTCATTCCGATGATGTGGAACCGGATCTTGATCAAGATTTCATCGATGCCTTAGTGTCACAGGAAGATGCAGATGCGCTTACTGTTGCAAATTTCGAGGGTGAGTTTGAGNTGTGGAACCGGATCTTGATCAAGATTTCATCGATGCCTTAGTGTCACAGGAAGATGCAGATGCGCTTACTGTTGCAAATTTCGAGGGTGAGTTTGAGGAATTCCTGCAGGAGACGCCTGAGATGTACGAGGCTCTCACCAGTTACATCGAGGCAAGATCAAAGCTGGTAGAAAAGAAGAAGAGCCGGGGGTTTTGGCCCATCAAGGGAAAGTCCAAGCATGGTAAAGGTCGCGGAAAGAGTTTTGGGAAGCGATCAAGAGATCGTGATGCCTTGCTCCAAAGGATCGCCAGGAGCCATTGTCGCAAGTGCGGAGCTCTCGGACATTGGAAAGCCGAATGCCCGTTGAATCAAAGCTCCGAGAAGTCTCATGGCCCTGCTGCATCCGCCACGGCCAATGTCGTGATCGAAGATCGTCCGTTCGAAGTGTTCCATGTGTCCTCCGATGTCGAAGAAGTGTTTTCCGAAGCCGAAGATGAATATGAAATGCCGTCCCATGACACCAGTCTGCAAAACAGTCCAGGTGAAGCCGTGTGTTTCATGTTAACCCATGAGAGTAGGACCAGGGGCTTAATGAATCTAAGTCAAAGAATGGGGTCTTTCAATAAATCTAGGCGGGAAAATAAGTTGGGGAATAAATCACTGTCTGCATCCGGCAGCTCTAAGCCACTGCCCAGGAAAAGTCCTGAGAATGCGCCGACCGTTGCCAGACAGTTGCCAAGTTCCCGTGTGCCACTGTCGCCATTGTTCACATCCGAGTGTGTATATAGCAGCCTAGAATCCTTCAGCACCCATGCGATCCTTGACACTGGCGCCAGCCGGTGCATCATTGGAGAGAAAACATTAGATCGTTTGAAGCAGTCGCTGCCAGCCACTTTGAGAGATCGTTTTCGTCAGAAGNCTTGACACTGGCGCCAGCCGGTGCATCATTGGAGAGAAAACATTAGATCGTTTGAAGCAGTCGCTGCCAGCCACTTTGAGAGATCGTTTTCGTCAGAAGGAAAGCCAAGTGAAATTCAGGTTTGGAAACAATCAATCCTTGACCAGCAAGTTTGCCATTCAGATTCCTCTCAAACATCATGAACACAAGAAGTTGTGGCTTTCTGTGGAAGTAGTGCCTGGCATGACACCTTTCTTGTTTTCCAAGCGTGCATTCAAGATGCTTCACGGTTCTTTAGATTCTCTACATGATCAGTGTTGGTTGCCGAAAGTTCAATCAGATCCCATTTCACTTGCGTCAAGTCCCACTGGTTTGTATCTACTCAACATGTTGGACATTTGCCCACTGGAAGAAACAGCCTTTTTCACACATGAACCAAAACGCCATTTTGGTATGAGGTTTTCAGAAAACAATGAAAAGAATGTCAGAGTTGACGGGGTGAGTTCAACTCCAGCTGCCGTCAAGTGCAACAGTCGTTTTCACCGGACCCGAGCCTTTTTCTCAAGAGATCAGTTGCGAGTGTCATCGAGGCCTTCTCTGACCCACTTGCACCATGCCGCCCATGGTCTCCACGCTCAAGACCATTGCGGAAGCCCTCATCCACTTGCTCACCTTTCTGCTGCAGATCTTTGTGCATCAACTGGAGAGCCAAGAAGTTGTGATCGAGATGGAATCCGAGAGCGACCAGCAGACGCATGGACATCTGCAGGAAATGATGCAACAAATTCAAGCTCAAAAGGTCGCCCTGGAGACACTGAAGAACGAAGTGATCCACCAAAAGCACAGTCCAGATCGTTCCGGCCGAAACCTTGTGGAGATTCCCAAGTTGTCCAAGACCACCGCAAGTTCCAGCGGCGGTGTGCCGACAGCCGGAACGACTACTCTGCAGCGTCGCAAGGCGCCCTCTGTGACATCTCAAGCCGCCAGTTGGCAGGAGATCGAGGAGGTGGAAGAGATCTTAGTTCAAGAGAGTGTGACAATGTCTCAGCCGATGCCCACCAGCCGCAACCTGGTGCCTCCTGCACCAACCTTGCCCCTGCCGGGCAATCTGTCTCTTGCGGAGTGGGGCACCAATGTGATCAACTTCGGCCGCAAGCACAAGGGCAAGAGCTTTGCAGCCGTGATGCAGNTTGCCCCTGCCGGGCAATCTGTCTCTTGCGGAGTGGGGCACCAATGTGATCAACTTCGGCCGCAAGCACAAGGGCAAGAGCTTTGCAGCCGTGATGCAGCAAGACCCAGGGTACTTGCAATGGAGCCTAGCGAGGTACTCAAGTCTGATGCCAGAGCACCAGGACTTCGTGCGCTATGGCCAGCTGTGGATGAAGGAGGTGGGCAACGATCTCTGAGTGAGCGAAATTTCCATGATGAAGTGCAAGCCACCAAAAATATGCTGACTCAACAATCCAATGTTTTCCAAGACAATTTTCATGCTCAACTTGATGAAACAGTNGCGAAATTTCCATGATGAAGTGCAAGCCACCAAAAATATGCTGACTCAACAATCCAATGTTTTCCAAGACAATTTTCATGCTCAACTTGATGAAACAGTTCAAAAATTGGAAGATACTCTCATTTCTCACATTCCAGCCACTTCAAATCACAAGAGGATTTATTTACTTGAAATCTATGCCAACACGCACAGTCCACTCACTGAAGCTGTGGAAAGACTGGGCTACTCAGCAATGCGCTTCACCAAACAAGATGGCGATTTGTCCACTTTTGCTGGACGACAAGTTCTCTGGAGTTGGATCGAAAAGTATCAACCAGAACACATATGGATGGCCCCTGAATGCGGTCCTTGGGGGGGATGGAATCACCTGAATAAACATAAGGGTCCCCTCTTGTTTGATAAGATTCAGTTGAAATAAGAGCAACAATTGCCTCATGTCAAACTTTGTGCACGGATTTGTCAGTATCAAGTGAGTCGTGGCCGTCACTTTCATCTTGAACAACCAGCAGGATCCGGTCTCGTTCATTTGAAGATTTTTGAATCCGTGCAACGTAGTACCGTGACTGCCCGTTTTGACATGTGTCAATTTGGACTGCGCATTCCCAGAACCAATAGATTCCTTCGGAAGAGAAGCCAAGTCCTGACTACCTCTAAAGCTTTGTTTCATGCTTTACATGGTCGACGATGCGCAGACCAGCATCTTCATCAACGCCTGGAAGGAAGTGTCAGCATTGATGGTCGTTCTCAAAAGNACATGGTCGACGATGCGCAGACCAGCATCTTCATCAACGCCTGGAAGGAAGTGTCAGCATTGATGGTCGTTCTCAAAAGCTGACCAGTTTTTGTGCGACTTATTGTCAGGGATTTGCCAACATGATGGCCAGAAACTTGTGTAAAGCACATCATGTTCATGTGGGAGCGGATGAACAAGCCTTAGCACTTGGTGATGATGATGACTTGGAAGAAAGACCAGCCAAACGTCTTAGAGTCAATCCTGATGGTTTCAAGCGACGTAAGACCAATCACCCAGTGAGCGAACAACCTTTGCTTGAACACCTAGCTAAGGAGAATCCTGATGCATCCGCACCCTCAGTTTCTGAGCCTGTTCCTGCGGATCCGAATCCTGAACCAAATGCTGTTTTGCCAGTTCAGCCAAGTCCGCAAGTGTCCGAACACTGGCGTCCGATTTTAGAACTGGCTCAAGGCATTNAGGCATTGCACCACGAGTTGGTAATGTCCGCTGTCCTTCAGATTCTGAGATATGGCAACGAGCCCAAGGCATTTTAGCTGCTGACATGACCATTTCAGACATGTTTGTATGTCGAGGTACTGAGAGATTCCAAGTTCCTTTGCATGCTCCTGCATCCCATCAGTTTCCTATGAGGTACACAGTTTGCCTTCATCGAGAAACATCCGCAGTTCATGATCTTGGCATAGAAAATTGGCACAATTGTACCCGAGCGACAAGAATCCGAAAGAGTGCTCCCAGTAAATTGACATTGACGATGTTTGGCCAATTGCCCATCAAAGAATCTGTACCTGCTGCAGTTCCCACCGATGGGGTTGATGAACCGGACACAAGTCCTGAAATTCAGCCGGCGATCNGCGCGTTCCAGCAACATCGCATGTGAAGGCTGGGCTCCTCCTCCAGTGCCATTGCATGGACCAAAATTTAGGCTTTTGAATGATGATGAAAAGCAGAACTTGATCAAGATCCATAAGAACTTGGGACATCCTGATCCCAATGTACTGGCATCTCATCTCAAACAAAATGGAGCTGCCGATCACATTGTTGAAGCCGCCCGGGAATACATCTGTGATGCTTATGTAGACACTACCAAGTTTTCTCATCAAAGACCTGCCAAGTTGCATGATCCTAAGGAGTTTAACGAGATTCTTGGCATTGACGGTTTTTTCTGGACTGGTCGAAAAGGTTTCCAGGTGGTGATCTTTCATTGTATCGATGAATCTTCCCTTTTCCATTTGGGACGTAGACTTGAGAATAGGCACCTGGAACATGTGATACCTGCCTTCGCAGATATGCGGTTCTCCTGGGCCGGTCAGCCAAATGCGATTTATTCTGATCCGGCTGGAGAATTCCGATCTGACCAGTGGCTTTCCTTTTTGCAGCAGCATGATATTGAACCAAAGGTGTCCACCGAAGCATGGCAAAAGGGACGTATCGAAAGACATGGCCAAATAGTGAAAAATATGCTTCATCGATATGATCAAGAGAAAATCATCGAAGATCCTCAAGAATTTGATCAGGTCCTGAGAGCATGCTTCCAAGCCAAGAATGCGTTAGCTCGTCATCAGGGTTTTGCTCCGGAACAGATCGTGTTAGGAAAATCTTCCAAGCTTCCTGCTTCTCTGACATCTGATGAAAGAGTAGTATCACACAGTTTGGCAGATGGTTCTGACTTGGAGAGTGAAAAATTTCGACAAAACCTTGAACGTCGTTCACGAGCTAGGAAAGTCTTTGTCTTAGCAGACAATGATGCGGCCATTCGCCGTGCGATCTTGAGAAAGTCGAACCCTCATCCTGGACATTTTTCCATGGGTCAAAGTGTAATGTACTGGCGTAAGAAGAACACACATGGACGCCGAGAAGCGGGTAGATGGCATGGGCCCGCCCGTGTTGTCTTTCAAGAGAGTTCGTCGAATATCTGGATCTCACATGGTGATCGTCTTCTCCGCAGTGCCCCTGAGGATTTGAGACCAGCGTCACTTAGAGAATGGCAACAGTCGGAAATATCGTTGGATCAGAGCGTACAAGAGGTTCAAAGGAATTTTGGTTCTGAACGATGTCAACCTTCTGTAGAAGCTTCACATGGAAATGAACATGTTCTGGAAGAGACATATACACCAGGTACTCCTCTTGATGAATCCATTGCACCCGTTAGCCATCAGTCCAGTTTGCAGCCGGAAAGCGAAACGTTTCCTGATCAATCCAATACTCCACTTGCCACTCCACTGCAGAATCCCCAAGATGATCCTCATAATCCTTCCACTGATAACCCTCATGAATTTAACGAAGATACAGCCATTGACCTTGACATCCCCAACACCAACCCTGAAGAGCCTGCCGATGTTCTCACATGCTATGATGTGTGCGAAGTGATTGATGAATCACCCATTCTCGAATGGAATTCCTTCCATTCTGGAAATGAATCATGTGAGGTTTGTCTTGCGGATGACGGTATGCCATTTTTAGAGGATCCTCTCCAACACCATGAACATCAGTGTTTCATGTTAGAGGTACCCATGACACGTCAAGATCTTTTACACTGGTCTCAGTCTGAGCACCCGGAAGAGCTGGCTCAAGTTGCTTCTGCGAGCAAACGTGCCCGAGCAGAGGTTCAGATTAAGGATGTGAATGCGGAAGAAAAGAGCCTCTTTGCAAAGGCCAAGGAAGCAGAGCTCTCATGCTGGCTTCAGACAAGCGCTCTTAAACCAGTTTTGAGAAGATCTTTGAATCCTGAACAGATTCTTCGCAGTCGCTGGGTATTAACTTGGAAAACTGTTGATGAAAAGGATAATCATGGCAGTTCACGTAAGGCCAAGGCACGGTTAGTTGTATTGGGTTATCAAGACCCTCGTTTAACTGAAGTCCAACGAGATGCACCTACTTTGACACGTGAGGGTAGGCATACAGTTTTGCAACTGATTTCATCCCAACAGTGGGTTCTCACTTCATTTGATATCAAGACTGCCTTCCTCCGGGGAAAGGCCGACAGTGACAATCCATTGGCCATGGAACCTCCAAAGGAGTTGCGTGACCGCATGCAACTAAGTCAAGACCAAGTTTGTGCCTTAATAGGAAATGCCTACGGTAGGGTTGATGCACCTTTGCTTTTCTACAAAGAACTCACTCAGCAACTCAAGAACNAACCTAGGATTCAAGATGCATCCACTGGAACCGTGTGTACATTATTTGGAATCTTGGAAGAACGGTCAACGCACTTTACATGGAGTTTTGGGCACCCACGTCGATGACGGGATTTGTGGCGGTGACGAGTGGTTCCATTCAAAACTTGAAGTGTTACGTCAGAGTTTACCATTTGGATCCTTTAAACAGCGTAAGTTCGTGTTTACTGGAATACAAGTGGAGCAATTGCCTGACTTCAGCATTCGAGCAAACCAGCGGGACTACATCAGAGCCATTTTGCCTATTGAAGTTGGTAAGCATCGTAGAAACAATCCTCAAGAAACAGTCACTGAGAAAGAGATGTCAAATCTTAGAGGTGTAATTGGCAGTCTGCAGTATGCCACGACTCATACAAGACCAGATATGGCCGCCAAATTAGGAGAGATTCAAGTCCAACTTTCCAAACCCACAGTTTCGACTCTTCTAGAAGCCAACAAGGTTCTGAGAGAAGCTCAACACGTGGATGATGTGAGTATTTGTTTTCGATCCATCAGACCTCAGGATGTGACTCATGTAGTTTTCGGTGATGCTTCTTTTGCAAGTCCAAAACAACTGGCCTCCTTTCAGGGAACTATGGTATTTGCCACTACACCCCAACTCCACGAAAATCAGAAATCACCAGTCAGTCCACTTTCATGGTCATTCAAAAAGATTTCACGTGTAGTTAGATCCACTTTGTCAGCAGAAGCATTTTCCATGTCTCGGAGTGTGGACAAGATGGGCTGGTGTCGTTTGCTATGGGGAACTTTGACAGTTCCGGATTTCAAATGGAGAAATCCACCAGAAGCGTTTGGTCAACTGCATGCCGCAATCATCGTGACTGACTGCAAGTCTCTTTACGACTTGGTAAGTAGGCGTGCCATGCCGGCATGCGAAGAGTATCGTACGACACTTGAAGTACTCTTGATTAAGGAGCGTTGTGCTGAACACTGTCATTTCCGCTGGATACCAACAGCGTTGCAATGGGCGGACCCATTAACAAAGAACATGGATGCTTCCTTACTTAGAGCTGCTTTGGAACAAGGTACCTTCCAGTTATTTGACGAGAATGCAAGTTTGCAAACAAACGCTCATAGAAAGCAAGCGCTCCAGTGGCTGAGGGAATCACATCAAAAAGAATTCTTAGGGAGTGTGAATTCCNTGTGAATTCCACTACATGTGTACCTTGATGTGATTTCAGATGCACCAGTTGTCCAGACTTCAGCTGCACCAGTTGCCCATTCGTTCCATCTTGCGAGTACGTGGATCCTTTGGCACAAGGCTGCACGAGGAGGGAGGGTTGAGGTCTCGCTGTGGACAGCCATGACTTTGCCTTGAGCGGTGAGCCCTGAAAAGGTTGCTACGTGTGCTGGGTGTGGGACACCTTGAGGTTTATTATCTTGTTGGATCGGATTCAACATTATCTTTCACTGACAGGGTCAGATCATACCAGGATTTGGGAAAGCGGCCGCTACCAGTTTCACACNGAGGTTTATTATCTTGTTGGATCGGATTCAACATTATCTTTCACTGACAGGGTCAGATCATACCAGGATTTGGGAAAGCGGCCGCTACCAGTTTCACACATACATTGTATATATATATATATACATACGTGATATACGATAGATTTGGTTTATTTAACATGACATCACAGCACATCACATCACATAGCATAACATGGCGTAACATGACAGAACATAGCGTAACATGACACAACATAACATACGATGATAAAGCATCACATAATATCATGTATCATATATCGTACATGATATATTATAGATCATATGTATAATGTAATCGAATCACAAACATTACATAACAAAACATAATAGAATATTGTGTAAGAAAAATATCGTTTCATTTCTCATCTATCATTATATCATATATCATAGATTATATTTTATAAATCATTCCCCACATGTCATTACATAAATATATACCGGAATTTCTATGTACTATGTACATGTATATATAGATATATACACATATGTATGTATATATATATATATAATTATATTATATATATATATCATTAAATCTCTCCATCGGCCTTAACCGCCCCTTTTTCCTCTGCAACTTCCCCCCACCTCCAGGTGAAGCACTGCAGGGCCATCGTCCAGCCCTCCATGGAGCTCAGCAGGGCGTTGAGCGTCACCCCATTGGGCCGCAGCGTGCGGCGCGCCACCGCGCTGATGACCCTGATGGCCCTGGGCCACTCATGGCATTTTTCGTAGGCACTGGTCAGGGCCTGGGATTTCTGGCAACCACTGGGACTTCAGTTGGGAAAACGGAAAAGATTTCCGAATGTTTGAAATGTAAGACCTGATGCCAGGCTGCGGTGTTGAATCGTGTTTTAGTGTTGATTTGAGTAGCATTCTGTGTCTGTGTTAGGCAAAAGAACCGAGAGACATTCTGAGTAAAATGGGTTGCCCATAGACGTGGACTGAGAATCAAGATTGTTTTTGCACTGGAAATGTGTCCACACACATTGAGAATGTTGCCTCCGGATTTATCAATCCATGGCTGACTCATTAGCAGTCGCATGTTTGAAAGGGTGAACATTCCACCACACTACGATTTTGGGGGGGTATCCATCCATTGGAATGAGTCAGGTTTACGCAATTTTACTGATTATTCCAGGCTCAATAGTCTTATAGGCCTTGGGCCTTGGGTGGACTCCAGTATTGTGACTCTTGCAATCATGTGAACAAAAAAAATCTGAAACTTTCATCGAGCTCACATTGCAGCTCACCACATTTTGCTGCAGTACTTGTGTCCTCATGGCGACAAAGAAGTGCTGGGCCAGTTGCCATTTGCCAGCCTTTTCTGCACCACTGATGGCAGCATGGTAGCTGATGGTGTTGGGTCGCACCTTCTTGATGCTCATCACTTGGAAGAAGTGAAGACTCCACTGCCACTGCGAACCCTTCTCGAAGGAGCTGAGCAGAGCACTGTAGCAAATAACGTCCGGAACTAGCTGGGACATCTCCATCTGATGAAAGGCAGCCATGGAAAACTGCCACTGGAAACCTTTCTCAAAAGAACTTATCAGCGCACTGTAGCAAATGATGTTGGCTTTCACCCTTTGCTCCTGCATCTCTTGAAAGAGCTCCATGGACTTTTGCCACCTCGAAGTGCATTCGCAGCAGCTGATCATGGACGCAAAACACACCACATCCACCAAAAACGAAGGTCTTCCACAGAGATCCGCAAAAACCTGAAAGGCGTGGTGCCAATGACTGGCCCTGCCCCAGAGAGTCATCAGAATGCTATAACTTGCCAGGTTGGGCTCTGAAGCTGCCATCTGCATGTTGGAGAAGAGGCGCAGAGCCAGCAGCCACTGGGAGCCTCAAATGAGGGAAAAAAGGTTGGAAAATCTGGACACTTCAACAGTTGAAAGCTCCAATTCCCAAAAATTGGACCCGGATGGGCGTGGATTGACGGATGCTTCGCCCGTCAGCCTTCAAGCGTAGCCATGAAGCAAGCATTCCAGATATGAAACATGCCGAAAGATCAAAACGGATGTGTCTTTCCGGCAGGGCTTACATCTGGAACAGTGTTGGTGGTCCACAACTCTCCTGGCTTAAGCACGCATCATCAAACCATCCGAGGTTCCCCCAGCTCGCGAGCCACCATGCGTAAATTTCCCTTTTGGGGCACTGAACCATCCAACTTTCGGGTTTACCCAAGGACCACCCAAGAAAATTAAATAGGGACCCATGATGGCCCATACCCAATTTCCGACGAGAGACCCTTCTCACATGCACTCATGGCCATATTGTAATCCCTCACGGACCCAGCAGTCCATAAGGCCTGTGGCCAACCATCAGCCACCATCGCCATGAGCGATGGAGAGTGACACACCAGGGGCCAAGGCTGCGGCATCTTGGCTTTGGGTCAAGATTGAAGACTCCAAACACCCATTCTGCCGATCCTAGCCATCTTGAGTAGTGAGTCACTCAAATGTCGTCCACCCAAGAGTTGTGGGTCAATTTGGATCAATGATGATCAATGGCTTAATGTGGGTAAAACAATAATAAACCACCCATTTGGGAATGGTATATACCAACTATTTATAGCGATTTTGGGGATGGTTTATTATTGTTTTACCAACATTACACTACACGTTTTTACATATTTCAGCAGGTCCGAGTAGGTCCGAGTCGGACCTACATTCTGATTGCATCCCGAAGCGGGGTCTGAGTCCTCGGACCACCACAGCAAGGAGTTTCACCTGCCGGACCCGTGGCGGAAGTTGCCACAAAGGAACTGGTTCAGAAATGTTGGTGATGTTGGTGATGTTGGTGATGTTGGTGATGTTGGTGATGTTCGGATGCAAGCTTCTGCGCTGATATTGTGAGAATCAATGGGAGTTGCCAAGTAAAAATCACTTGGCAAGACGATTCTCTTTTGCAGTTTTCATTCTGGGTTATCTTGTCACCCAAAAATCACCTGCACCTTGAAAGATCGAAGCCGAGCCCAAAAATGTCGCCATTTGCAAACGCCATTAAAATATCTTCAAGTCTGAGTTCTTATGTTCAATTGCACAAACCCAAAGGGACATTGACAACCAAACAACCAGCCTGAACCTGAAACCTCATCTTGACATAGTGGTCCTGGGTCAAAATTCCTATCTCCCAAAAATTGGTATGCTACAAATCACCAGCCATTTGCGGCTTCAGAATGACACTCTCACCGTTGAACTATACCCCTGCCGTGCTGCCGTGCTGCTGCGCCTGTGCCGCTTTGGCTCCCTTTTCCGCAGCCATCAGCGCAGCGGACACCAGAGGAGGCGCCAGCAACTGAAGGCAGCTGGAGCCCAGTAAGCCAACCATGCCCAGCAGGAGCCTTGGAGGCTTCATCCATTGCTGGAGATCTTTTACACAGGGTGCCATAGGATGCCATAGGATGCCATAGGATACCATGGGATGCCATAAGAGTTAGGTGCTTCAGCAACAAATGAGAATACCATCGCACACTTTTTTGGGGATTGCGACTAGAAGCAAACATGGGATATTCTATATGGTTTGGACTGAGGCTCCGGCCACCTCCTTTCAGCATCTGGCAGAATCTGCCAGACCTGCCGCCCTGATACCGCAGATCTGGCGTACCTCGCCGGTAAGCCAGCACTGGAGCACTGCTCAAATGGGTAGGGCTCAGTGAATCATCCAGTCCTGGGATGATCTGTTCTCTCTTCTGCAAAAAAAATAAATAAACAAATAAATATATATATTTATTTATTTATTTATTTATTTATTTATTTATTTATTTAATATTGGGATAGTTACCCTACTAACCATTTTTCCAGTGAGGTCGCAGTGAGGTCGTTTTAATTTATCCAGATATATATATATATATACATATACAGCATTTACATGCATTTACAGTAAATCATGTTAATTCATGTTAATTCTTAATGTTTGTTGGATCCATAGTTTGAATCTCCAGACGCTCCACCTCCAAAGCCAATCCCGCCTGGACGTGGACTGAGTCCCTGCAGATGGATGAGTGGTCAATTCACGTTCGAATGGTCCGGGACTCCCAAGAGTCAGGCAAAGAAAAGGGCCGCTTTGAAAGGGAATCTTGGTCTTGCACTTCACTATTCCTCCAGCTCTGTGGAACAGATCCTCCAAAAAACTCCGTGAATCAGTCTCATTGGCTGTCATTTTCATATTTTGGGTGTTTCCAGAAACTTGTGAAGTCCCCCCTGATTCATCCAACATCCACCCTGCCCGGCCTTTCTGGCCTGGCCCTGAAGGAACTACATGGCCACCTGCCAAAGTTGGTCGTGTTGTCCGTGTCCCCATGATCTCAAACCTTCGTTGCTCCGGGAATTTGGCGACATTCCAATGACTGGAATTTTCCCGTTTGGGGTTGTGCAAGTTTTAATCTCTTGAAGGACGACACAAAAGCAAGACCACAAGCTTTGATGAGCGGCTTAGGTGATCAGTTGGTTTTCATGCGATTAAACCCCAGTACAAGCCAATAGAAATCGAGTAGGAAATGTACTGTAGTCTTGATGAATGGTTGATGCATTACTCTTACTGTAGCTCACTCCATGGCCTCCCCAGGTCCTCCCCTTTTCCCGTACCTACAAAGAGCGTGGTCGGCAGCGTGGTCGGCTTTGTTCTCGGCGCCCTCCATGCGATCAGCACCAGAAGAGTCATCAAGGCAGCCCTAGCCGACGTCGCTTGCATCGCTTATGGCAGGAATGGCAGGTTCCATTTCTGGCGAGATGGTAATCAAACATGGCTAGCTGTTGCTGGAAAATCCCATTGCCGTGCTTGATTTCCAGAGGGTATAAAGCATTTCTTCTGGTTGTTTTTTGTGGGATGATTCAGATGAAAGAGCTATGCTGAAAAAGTGTGGCAGCGTGAAAGCCCCTGGTACTCTGGATGCAGTGGTGATACAACCTACCATCCAGTTGCTGACTCTTGGAACATTCAAAGTACGGAATGAATAGCTCTTTTTTTTTCTCCAGGCGCTGGAATCTAGAGAATTCACAATGATTCACAGTTGGTCAAAATTTCGGATCTCAGATCTCCTCGGATCTTGCGAAAGTCCCACGAAAGTCCACACATTGCGGGCAGAATCTCCCAGCTCCAGTGCCTCCACAACCGGGAACTCTGCCGACTTGTGGAACGCCAAAGCTTCGAGGGTTTCACCTCCTGCCATGGCGCCATTGGCGCCATGGCCATGTGGGATGGTTGGACCCTGCTGAAGTATATTCATGATGGTATAGATTCACTATGATCATATTATATTTGATTTTGTGTATATATATATATATGTTTATATTTATATTTATATACATTTGTATTATACATATGTATGATGCAGTGTGGATACCCGATCTGGATCATTTATATTGATCAATATACTTATGTAGTGGAGCTCGAAGCTGCTTCGTTGGGCCATCAAGTTCATGCTTTTCCCAAATGAAGCATCGGTTCTGCAGCATATGTAGATTGGCTGAGCCTTCGATAGATGATCTTCCCATTAAAAAGTCGATGAATTTGGGATGCTTTGGGAACAACTTCCCCTGCCAGCTCGTGGCATGATAGTAAATGAACTGTATAGATGATGTCACATGCATCTGCGAACGGGCATTGTTCTGTCTTTGTTTTTACAAGTAGGGATATGCCAAAGGAATTCCACACTTAGCTCTCTACTGTGCTTCTTTGCGCGTGATACCTAGTTGTGACTTCCAACAAAAAGGTCGCCTTGTGATGATTAAACGGTCATGAAATGAATTGACAAGTATAACAAACAGCAATTTGTGGTAAATCCAATATATAATATGTTCCATCCCCAAATGTAGTTGTTTCAGGTAATTTGTTGCAAACCCAATGATGCCCCTCAGAAACAATGGCAAAACGTCAGGAACTACGGTACACATAATTGGGGGGGTGTTGGATCGATTAGGGTATGGGATTAATCCCCAAATAGTAGTTGTTTACAAGGTGAGCCCCCCCAGTTATGTTTGTTGGTTTAGATTCGATTCACCCCACAAACTAGTTCGCTATATCAGTTCAATCTCTGTAATCCACCATAGAATTCACCAAGTTACGTGCGTCAATTTAGCTATATATCTAAACCCCATCAAATCCTATGAAATCACCATTTTTGTTGTAAAAACCAATTTTTTGCTATCGTTTAGGGCCGGGGGCCGCACCTTCGTATTGGGTAAACAGTATGGTGTTTACCCCACCGTCCTTGGCCACTGCCACAGAACCGCCGGCGATCAGCAGCAAGGCACCTGGGGTGGGACGCAATGTGGGAGGTGGGGTCTGAAAATGTGGATTTAATGATGATTGAACTTTGAACCGTTGAAATCATGATATATTGAAGTACTACTGTGGATTTAGTAGGATAGATATAGTTTGGATATTCATGTGGATGATATTTGGGATATAAATGATTGGTGATTTTCATTGATTTTCAGCATGATATAGCCCTCAATTGTGGGTATGATGGCAAAATGGTGGTGAACCCCAAAACATTGCTGATCAAGTCCCCAATTTGTGTTTTGTCTTGAGCCCCGCGTTTATCTCTGGTAAAGATCCCATGTTTGTTGACTACGTATGTCTCACCTTGTCTCTGCCTGAATTCTCAAAATTCACCAACCTGAGAAGGGTATGGAATGGGGCGTTCCCCATACTAACTTCTAAGCATCATTCATGACAGGATCGGTTCGTAGAATTCACCCAGCTGGTCGTTTGCAAATGTCGCAGGGATACACAAGGAAGGGAACATTAGAATTCAGTAAGCATTCAGACTAGGGACATGAACAATCAATTGTGATTACGAAACTGGAGATCCCGCCCATAGAGATGTCAGCACATTCGTCAGCATGCATCATCCAAGGAAGAAACATGAAAAGGATTGAAAGAATTGAAACGGATTGAAAGTGAAACGGAATGAAACGGATTGAAAATGTCCAGAACCATCCAAAAACACCAATGGCAAATCCAGGGACATTCGGAGGTGTTTTTCCGTGCTCCTGAAACGAATACCATCCCTTGACCCTACCGGAGGTGTCAAGCCCTGAGACGCTGGTCTTTTGGGATTATACAGACGCTTCGCTTCCAAGGTGCAGATTGCCACAGAACGTTGTGTGTAAAAGGGCGACATGTGGAACAAGTCCAACAGAATTTCGATGACAATGAGCACCTCAGCACATCATCAGCTGGGTCAGGTTACATGGGATTAACGGGGCATGGCCATGCAAGCATCACCAGGGATTTTGTTTTAAACGGTTTCCATTTACATTGTGTAACTGTATAACCCTATTAATGGGGGATGACCATCCCCAATATGGTTATAGAAAATAGCTCATTTGGCCATGGCACACATGATGTCAGATCCTTGATGTCTACACCCCTGCGCATTAATTGAAGGCGCAGAATGCCTGATCTTTGGAGAAAAAGACTGTATCCATTGCACAAAGAGGGATCAAAACAGTCGAAGAGCTTATAGCACCGACAAAAAATCCGGGGGCCAAGTAGTGTATCAAGCTGTTTGAACATTGGGAAATTGCAATGTCTCTGCAAAGAGACAGCACCAAGTGCAACCCAGACACAATGACGATCCATTCCTGAGCTGACGACCATTGGACCATCCAATCCAATCCGGCAGGTTCTTGGGGACCAGGCTAATCCCCCCCAAGAACACACGGCCCGCAAAAATAGATCCCTAAAAGGCCCCTATTGGTGGTTGTGGGGTGAACAAGTCCTTTATAAACCCAAGCATGATTTGTGGGAGGTGTCCCATTCTCTTCCATCAGTTCCCCATAAACTGCTTGGTGTTATACCGTATCTCCCGACATTTCCGCATAAAATGGTTAGCGTCATACCATTGTATCATCTGATTTCCACTAGTCCCTGATAAAATACGTTTGCTCATTTAAAAATATAACACTTTATATACATCACAATTTTCACATGCTTATGTCATGGGTTCCATGGGTTCCTTCACTCCCCATGGCGTCAAGGCTTCCAGTTTATTGGAATGTTTCACCTCCAACTGGGTCTGCAGAAAGCTGTAGAGGTCGTTGAGCACCGCCAGGCGCTGATCCAAAATCTCCACCTGGGAAGATCCAGGGGTGAGCACAGGCGTGTGCCTTGTGACCCACCAATAAATTGGGGATTTATAATACGAATTGTAGCTGTGGGTTCTAAATAAATATTGTATGGATATAAATCTATGGATATAAACAATCTATCTATAATACCAATCTATTGTAGCTGCGGGTTCTAAATTGTTACTATCCATAAATTGGTTCTATAGAAAATATATAATATATCTAAATATTACCAAGAGATGGGAGTAGAACCATCAAGAACGGAGGTTTTTATGCCAATAATAGATGTGGATATCCTCCAAACGGGGATGATGATGCAAGGCCATGGATGATTTCACTGCATTTGGATTGGGGTACCCATCAAACTTATCAAGATTGACAGGGAAATCCGTCCTGATCTGTTTGAGGCTTGAGGTGGTGTTACACATCACCCAAGAAAAATGGAAAATCGCGAAGTCATATGAAGTCCAGCCCAGTCAAGTCTCCAGAAATCACATTTTGCTGGCCATCTGTGGGTCGGTGATTAAACTTCTGAGGTGTTGAACCGCAGCTCAGGGTCCCCACCCTCTTGCCAACTTCCAGGTACTTCCTGCAGGCTTCGTACTGCCTGAGGGACTGGAACGGCATGGGAAGATCATCAAAAGACCATGGGGGAAATAGAACCGACCTTGGGCATGTAGCTAGAGGTCACTGGGGAAGAAACATGTGAGTCCACCATTGACATTGAGAGTGGAAACGCATTGGGCAGACTCATGTGGAAACGCATTGGGCAGACTCATGTTTCCAACTGGCATGCCCCATACAAACCATTATATACAATATTAATGAGAGGAACAACCATCTAGAATCTAGAATCTAGAATCTAGATGTTGCTAGAGCCCACAGTCCTCAGATTTAAAGTGGCACCAAGACTCTGAGTTAATCTCTCTTTATGTCTCAGTAAACACCCATCAAATATCAGAAAGTGTACAGTTCGCCCTTCCCAGGAACCCAGGATGATTCACCCAGGCGCGCATCAAACTGGTCATGCTCCCACAGAATCTCGGGCGTTCCCAGCATGTCTGTCTGCAGCGTCAGGGAGCACTTGGTGACGAAGATTGCACCCATCTGCCTGAGGTCCATCCGGTGAAAAGGAATGACAGTGATCACTGGATTGGTTGAAGGGAAAATCTACAGGAAACCATGGTTTTCCCCATCAAATATAGAGGTTTCCTGCACATTTTCCCTTAAACCAATCCAGTGAAGTGCCCCATTGATGCTTCGGTGCAACTCCCCTTGCCAAGACATTCAAAAGTCAGGTGTAAACATCGCATGAATCAAAGTCACGGGACACACAAATGCGATCATGTGGAGAGTGGCAAGACCAGGGTCTTGCCTACACCCCTCAATTGGTTCTCTATTCAAAGAAATATCCAAGATAATCCAAGATTAGTAATATCATCAAATATGGATAAATATGGTTCAATATGTCATCCACACAATAATTGACTAACCACTTATAACACATTGATTGATCCACGTCCTGCAGACTTCCGCCAGAAAATTCACAACCGTTGTAATTGGATGAATCGAAAATGCACGGGGTGAAATCGCAGAATGAGCTGAAGACCATCATTTTTTCTCGAACAATGTTGACTCTGAAACCCCAAGAAAACCCCAATTTTGGAAACCCTGGAGATTGAAAAAAATCCTAAGATTCTTCCCCCCAGCCCTTTTGTGAAGCCAGCCGCATCTTCACCAATTTCTCATCCATGTCGAAGGTCCCATACTGCGCCAGGGCTTCCGGGATGGGTTTCGCCTGGTGGGGTGGATGTTGTAGGCATTTATGGGGCTTCATCAATGGGGATACCCCAAGATGGATGATTTTTTTGATGCAAAATCTGGTTTGAATGGATGATTTAGGGATACCCCCATTTTAGGAAAATCCCAAGATGATCTTTACATATCTTTATCATCCAAATGATGAGACCTATCTATGATAATGTGGTATAGTCCTACCATGATCAGATTGTAGCAAATGCATACTGGCATATCTATGTAATATCTGATATATATATATATATATATATACATATTAATATCTGCCAGAAACAGACCAGGATCATGTTTTTTGTCTTGGAAAAAACATGTCGACCAAGCCATGTTTTCCCACCTTCTCGATGCTGGCATCCACGATGGTCTCAAAGACCGCCAGTTTCACGCTTTGAGCGAAGGCGTAGCCTTGAACCGCCAAGCAAAGCTTCCCAGGGTGTTGGGCGAAGTGGTTCACTACTGGATACACCCTCCATGTGTATACCCAACGTGCATGTATATATAAATATATGTCTACATGTATATATGTATATATGTATAGATAGATATATGGATCCATGTATGTATGTATGCATGCATGCATGTATGTATGTATGTATGTGTGTCTGTATGTATGTATGTATGTATGTATGTATGTATGTATGTATGGAATGGAATGGAATGGAATGGAATGGAATGGAATGGAATGGAATGGAATGGAATGGAATGGAATAAAATTGAATGGAATGCAATGTAATGTAGTGTAGTGTAATGTAATGTAATGAAATGTAATGCAACGTACTGTAATGTATATATGTATATATGTATATATGTATATATGTATATATGTATATATGTATATATGTATATATGTATATATGTATATGTGTATATGTGTATATGTGNATGTATATATGTATATATGTATATATGTATATATGTATATATGTATATATGTATATATGTATATATGTATATATGTATATGTGTATATGTGTATATGTGTATTGTGAATGTTCAACATTTCCACATGCCTTTGTTCACATGACAGCTCCTTGGGTTCCTTCCAGCAGGTTTCAACAACTTGGCATGTGTGCCGCAGACCTTNTGTGAATGTTCAACATTTCCACATGCCTTTGTTCACATGACAGCTCCTTGGGTTCCTTCCAGCAGGTTTCAACAACTTGGCATGTGTGCCGCAGACCTTGATGGCTGAGGCAAGCCCATAGGGTGGTGCAGGGAGGGATTTCAAGGTTGAGCCATTCATCCGTGCCGTGGTCGGCAATCAATCCAAGCTGTGGCAGCAGCACATCCGAACAACAATCCGAGGCGATCTGTGTGGTGAAAAGGTGCAGCGGATCTGACAGGTGTTCATCACATTTGGATTCAACGATCTTCCACTACCAATAGTGATCCCAATCACANCGAGGCGATCTGTGTGGTGAAAAGGTGCAGCGGATCTGACAGGTGTTCATCACATTTGGATTCAACGATCTTCCACTACCAATAGTGATCCCAATCACATTGGTAGCGGAGCTTTGCTCCAGCTCCAGCATTGCTCCAGGGGGTTCCAACAGTTTGTGCTTGAAGTTGTGGATTCTTGCATACGGTAGCTGTTGGAGATGTCTGAATCTTCAGGCGGTGCATCCGGAAGTCAAGTTCCGACGCAGTTGACGAATCTAGTTCCTCAGTTTGACCCTTCACAACATGACCTGGAACAGTATTCCCAAAAGGTGGAGATGCTTGCTGAGATTTGGCCGACGGACAAGATCAATGAATTGATCACCCGTCTTATCCTGAATACAACAGGAGTAGCTTTCCAGAAGCTCCAGCTTCAGCGAACAGAACTGCTCACTGGGGATAAGAAGGGGGTAGCCAAGCTCATCACCATTCTTGGTGGACAATGGGGCAAAGTATCTCTTGAGAAAAAGTATGAGACCTTCGAACGTGCCGTGTACAGGTGCCAGCAGAAGACCGACGAGAGCCATGATAGTTTTCTTGCAAGAGCTGATGTACTGTGGTCAGAACTGTTAGCTAGCAAGGTAACACTTCAGGAGCTGCAGGCATACACAGTGCTGAGGGGGTCGATGCTATCATCTGAAGACAAAAAGAGGGTTGTCCTGGAATCTGAAGCTTCAGAATCTGGAAAACTGGAAATGTCTAAGGTGACAGCTGCCGTCAGGATGCTGGGATCAGGATTCTTTCATGATGTCACCGGTGTCAAGAAGGCCAAAGGAAAGGTGTACGATGCCCATGCTTTGATCGCTGAAGAGACAGAGGATGCCGAACAGGCATTGTTGACAGATGAATGGAATGAGGAAGAGCTGCTTGAGCACTTAGCAGCTGAAGGCGACGAAGATGCAGCCTTAGTCTGTGAGTTCGAGACGGCCATCCAGGAGAACATCCAAGATGACGAAGAGCTTGCAGCAACGTACAATGCTTACACCGAAGCCCGAAAACGGTTGAGTGAGCGAAACAAAAACAGGGGTTTCTGGCCCAATTACACTCCCAAAGGAAAAGGGAAGAGTGGAAAGGGTAAAGGAAAATCCCATGCAAAAGGGTTCAGGAAAAGTTTGCAGCAGAGAATCTTAGAGAGCCATTGCCGACACTGTGGTCGCCGTGGACATTGGCGAGCAGAGTGCCCAGACCGGCAAAGGAGTCCTCCAAGTTCCAATAATGCTCAACAAGCTCCCACAATGTCAGTGACCACTGATATGTCCGTGGGTGAGTCCGAAGCCCTACTGCCGATGGAGTTCATGATCCTTCCCGAGATCCAAGAACACAATGCCACCGAAGCCAGCATGCATTTTGCATATGTGGCCAGCCATGATGACCAATTTTTCTGGGGTAAAGAAGAATGGGGTAATCATAGGAAGATAGATAACAGGGGATATCCTAGGACTAATAGGAACTGGGATAACAGGGGATTTTCACCAGCAGCACCTCCTCAACCGAGGAATGAGCCAAAGCCACAGAGTTTGAAAGCCACCGCCGGTTTTGAGCCGGCCTCTGAAGTTTTCCATGTCCGTGAGCCCGCACAAGCCGAGCAGATCCTTTTTGCTTCTCACAATTCTTTCGGCATTTTGGATTCAGGTGCTACCAAAACTGTCATAGGAAGCCAACATGTAGCAGAATTGTTGCGCAGTATGCCACCTGATGTCCGACAGAACATCCGACGTTGCAAGTGTGCTGTAACATTCCGTTTCGGCAATCAGGGAACCTTGGATAGCCAACATGCACTGGTCATCCCAATCGGTAAGCTAGGTCTTAAGATAGCTGTAGTTCAAGGGTCAACCCCACTGCTTTTGTCAAACACCTTGCTGAGAACCCTGAAAGCGAATTTGGATGTCGCACAGCAGCAGCTGCAGAGTCCGTTCCTGCGGAAACCAATCAAGTTGAAGTTGAGTCCTCGTGGTCTGTTTTTGGTCGACATAAATGATCTTCTTAGTGCAGCCAGGAATGACATGTTGACCGCTGAAACATTCATGCATGAGACTCTGGATGCATCCGCACTCAGTGAAACAAAGGAGAGCCCGGAACCAAAGGGATCACACAATGTGGAAGAAAGAGAATCTCCAATATGTCAATTTCCACACTCCAATTTCAATACCAGTGAACATTCACACTCAAGTACACAACACACATATGATGTTCAGCCGTGCCTCACAACATACGATGCCACTGAGCAGGTTTTGTGCAAAGATGATCAAATCACTCAAGTTTCATCTCCAACAAGTACCACTTCAAAGTTCAATCAGAAAATCCAATCAAGTCAAGAACTTCAATCATCAGAACATGGTTTGAGTGTGTCAGAGAATCACCAATTGCCATCCGACTTTCAGCCTGGGACCAAGAGCACTTCCGTGACCAGTCCATCGCCCGAAAGTGTCGATCACCATGAGCCTTGCAGATCGTCTGATGAAGGTGGCCCAAGCTCCGGAGACCGAAGAGTCACTGGAAGCCTTCAAAGCGAAGTCTTTGGAGACAATGGGCCAATATCCAGTGACGTTTGGAAAGACCCATTTGGGAAAGTCCTATATCGAGATCTGGAGCAGCCAGACCAAGTGGCTGCAATGGTTCATCAAGACGTACGAGAGCTCTACGAAGATCGAACACCAGAAGCTCCTCCACTTCACGACGCTCATGATCGAGCGAGCCGAGTTGGAGGTGGAGCAGGAAAGTCGCCAACTCCCAATGCCAAAGGCGAAGACCATGCCCAAAGCCAAGAGCATGCCTGTGCCTGTGATGCCGGAGTTCGAGGCGGAGGAGGACGATCTATGGTTGGCAGCAGAGTTGACCTCGCAGCCAAGTTATGCCGTGGACCCAGCCATGCAAGAGAACATGAGTGCACTGCAGGGGCGCATGAACAATGTGGAAAGTGCCCTGGGGGAAATCTTGAACCATCTCCGCACCACCAACTGAACGATCTGAGCTGGGCCAGCGGTTTGAGAGCAGCTGGAGACATCGATGCTGATGTTGATGACATATGTTTCCTTGACTCAAACCCCAACAATTTCCTGACTCAGTTCAATCAATTGGTTTCCAGAATTTCAGCCGAACTCCGAGATGTCTCCAAGCAAGTGCAACCTGTCCCAGGACAAGCCATTCAGGTGCTCGAAGTTTTCAGTGACAGCAGTAGCGAATTGACCCGTCAGACTGTACAACTGGGATACAAGGGGATGCGTTTTGGATATCAACAACGGGACCTATCTACGGTTGAGGGAAGAAGAAAATTGTTTTCGACAATGATTCAAAAGCAACCGTCCAATCTGTGGTATAGTCCAGTTTGTGGCCCGTGGTCAAGTTGGAACAATCTCAACGCATCCAAATCACTGGTTCAGTTTGACACCATCCAAGAACAGCGGACACAGCACCTGTATCAATTGGCTTTGGGAATCGTTTTGTTCAGGTATCAGTATAGCCATCGGAAGCATTTTCATTGGGAACAGCCTCAACGATCTCTGATGTTCCGAACACCCCTCTTGCGAGAGGTGTATGACCATACGTACAGTGCCAAGTTTGACATGTGCCGGGTAGCCCTCTTGAAAGATCCTGAGAACAATAAGTTCATCAAGAAAGGTCTGGAAATCAGAACAACTTCATATGAGGTCTATCAAAGTTTCCATGGAAGGTACTGCAGACATGACCGTGAGCATCAAGTTCTTGAGGGAACAACAGTGCACAAAGGTCAACGAAAGTTGCGAACGGAGTTCTCAGAGCTGTACCCAAGGAGATTTGCCAGAGACATGGCTAAAGTTCTCACAAGTTTCCAAAACCGTAGACAGGAACCGAAAGATTTTTCTCAGTGGAGTGCTGTGTTTGCAGTCTCTGACAAGCGGAAAGCACCAGCTACGGCCGAAGCGCAGACCAAGCGCTTGAAGACGAACACTGCAACACTGATAGAGCCACAGCAAATGCCCAAGAAAAGAAGAAGGTTGAATGAGAAACACTCAGAGAAATCATTTCAGGAAATCTTGTCACAAGTTGTGGATAAAGTTCGAACACTGTTACCTCGTGTAGGACGCCAAGAGATCATGAACACTGAGGTCATCCAGCAAATCCAGGAAGTATTCCATGACAAACAAATCATGAGAGTCATAGCCTGTAAGGGAACTGAAAGAGCTCTGCCACCACCAGCAAATATGATGCGAGGGGAAGCTCCTTTCCGTAGAACCATTGCAGTTGAACGCAAGACCCAAAAGATAATGGTTGAGGACCAATGGGAAGAATGGGAGCTCACATCTCACCGTCAGTTGATCCGAAAACTGCTGCCCTGCTCAGTGAATATAACAGTGTTCGCCTGCAATCCTGTCATGTCACCAGAGACGCCAATAATTCAGCCAGCTGATGCGCCACAATCTCAAGCCTCGGATAGGCAAATGCACGAGTCTCGGCCTCAGCAACCTGAAGCCACGCCTGCACAAGACAGGGATATGAATGCGACCACTGCACCCGAGCGGAACAGCACGGAGCTTCAGAAAGGTGAAGACCAGTTTGAACGCAATGTTTCAATCGATGTTGAAAGCCCACAACAAGGACCCAAGTTTAAAGCTTTGGCCTCAGAAGAACGACAGCTTTTGATGCGTCTTCACAAGAATTTGGGACATCCGTCACATGCAGTGTTGTCACAGGTTCTTCGCCAACAGGGATATTCCAGTCATTTGACACAAGCCCTCGGGGACATGAAATGCTCGACCTGCCAACATCAACAAGGGCCCAAAATTCAGAGACCTGCCACAATTAAACACGAGTTGGATTTTGGGGATAAAGTCTCATTAGATGGGGTAACCTGGTCCAATAAAGCGGGTAAGACAATGCACTTTTACCACTTTCTTGACCATGGTACAAATTACCATACAGCCTGCATAGCTCCCAGCAGAACAACCGAAAGAGCAATCGAAAACCTGACGTCAGGATGGTTAGCTTGGGCTGGTCCACCAAATGAGATTCTTGCTGATTCCGCAACTGAGTTCAATTGCGAAGCCTTTGAAATGTTCCTGCGGCAACTGAATGTCAAGTGCTCCATAATCCCTCCGCAAGCACATTGGCAACTGGGCAAGACCGAGAGACATGGTGAAGTGTTACAACACATGCTCAGTAAGTATGAGGAAGATCACCCGATCAATTCATACCATGATCTCCAAATTGCCCTGATGATGTGCACTGCCGCCAAAAATGCATGTAGCCTGCGACATGGGTTCTCTCCTGAAGTCTTGGTTTTCGGAAAAGGTCTGAAGGTCCCAGGTTCGTTGACCAGTGACGATACTCTCCCTGCACATAGTTTGGCAAATGAAGACCACTCCTGGGGAATCAGATTTCGAGAGCAACTGGCTATGAGAGAGAGCGCCCGGAAAGCATTTCATGCAGCAGACAACAGCGCTGCTTTACGTAGAGCTGCTTTGCGTAGAGAGCGACCAGATCGTGGCATGTATGCTCCAGGTGAATGGGTTATGTATTGGCGATCCTCTGAAAACACCAAAGGCTGGCATGGGCCTGCTAAGGTAATCCAACAAGATGGCAAATCTTCAGTGTTTTGTCTCCACATGGGAAACCTTGTCCGTGCTGCCCCAGAACATGTGAGACCAGTCAGTGCGATGGAAGCTCAGAGCATCACAGAAACCAATCCACCATCCAGTGAGCAACGAACCCAAATAGAACGCATGATGAACCAGGTCACCATTCCAATCACTACCAATTCCAATACGGTCCCACAAAATAACAGCCATAGTTACATTCAAGTCCCAACATTGACCGAGAATGTTCCCGAGAACACCAGCAATGCACCTGATGAGATTCCTAACAACTCTCAAAGAAGTGACACTCCTCACAGCCAATCAAGTAATCAGCCTGACCAAGAACCTGGAACTGAATTCTCAACTCAACCTCCAGTAACTGAGACACTTCAACAAGCAATTGAGACGCCAATACCACCAGATGCCGATGATGGGCTGCTGTGCGATCTTCTGCTCAGTGAAGATGTAGAGTCCACGTTTCCAATAGAAGCCAATGAAGTCCTGGCCTGGCGTTTCGAATTTGAGCTTCCTGCAACATTTCAGGATCACCACCCGATGACCATAGACGATGTGGTTCTGCTAGCGACAAATCAGAAGAAACAGCGAACTGAAGTCAAATTGTGTCATCTTAGCCCATCAGAAAGAGAAGAATTCGAAAAGGCCAAGTCCAGTGAAGTCAACAATTGGCTTCAAACAGGGACGGTATGCAAAGCTCTGCGGGAAAGCCTAGCACCAGAGCAAATCCTCCGGTGCAGATGGATCCATGTTTGGAAGCACATTGAAGATCCACTTGAGCAAAAGAAGCATGGCAAAACCAGAAAGGCCAAGTCTAGGTTAGTGGTGTTAGGATATATGGATCCTGACTTGGAGACAATCCCAAGAGACAGTCCGACACTGAACCGTCAGTCCCGCATGTTGATTTTACAGTTGATCTCATCCATGCAGTGGAGCCTGATGTCGTTTGATATCAAAGCAGCGTTTCTGCAAGGTAAGACCCAAGACAACCGGAAGATAGGTCTAGAGCCGGTTCCTGAACTTGCCAAAGCCATGGGTCTCAAAGATGATCGGATTTGTAAACTTGAAAAATCAGCATACGGACTCATAGATGCACCGTTTCTATGGTATCGGGAATTGGATAACACCCTCAAACAACTGTCATTTGTGGCATCACCGTTTGATCCCTGTACATACGTGTTGTACAAGCCAGGTGCATCCAAACCTTCCGGAATCATAGGGATGCACGTCGATGACGGTCTCTGCGGAGGTGACGAGTACTTTCAGCAACAGTTGCAACGGTTGGAAGCCAAGTATCCTTTCGGAGCAAAGAAGAACAAATCATTCACCTTCACTGGAATCGAATTGACTCAACTTCCTGACTACAGTATCATTTTGTCACAAGAAAAGTATGTCACTAAAATCGAACCAATTCACATCAGAGCCGAAAGGAAAACCCAACTGGAGCAACCAGTTTCCGATGAAGAACGTTTGGGATTGCGTGCCCTTGTGGGCTCACTCCAATATGCAGCAGTCAACACACGACCGGACCTGTCAAGCCGACTCAGCCATTTACAAAGTGCCATCAACAAAGCAACCATTTCCACACTCATCGATGCCAACAAAATATTACATGAAGCAAAGCACCACAAAGATACCACCATCAGAATCCAGCCAATTGAGTACGAGCAAATCCGTTTTCTGGCCTTTTCAGATGCCTCATTCTCATCTCCCAAACAACCAGATTCACACACAGGGATGATCATCATGACAACACATGCAGATATTTCCAAGAACTTTCAATGCCCAGTCAATCCAATCAGTTGGGGATGTAAAAAGATACAGAAGGTCGTGGTAAGCACTCTTTCAGCCGAAACGATGTCACTGAGTTCCACTTTGGACCAACTTTCATGGCTCCGACTCTTTTGGGGTTGGATACAAAATCCTACAATCAATTGGAAACAATCAAAGGAAACCCTGGAACAACTTCCAATCACATATGCAGCACCCACTTTGAAGAATATCTCAGAATCAATCGCAGTGACCGACTGCAAAAGCCTGTTTGACCTCGTCAGTAGGACAGCTCAGCCTAACTGCCAAGAATATAGAACACAATTGCAAGCACGTGCAATCAAAGATATGCTGAGCGAAGGGGTGATGTTACGTTGGGTCCATACTGGAGCACAGGTTGCGGACGCATTGACGAAAGTGATGCAAACTGCATTCCTACGCCAAATTTTGGCAATGGGACAATATCGTGTACATGACGAAAGTCAAGTGCTGAAAGAACGTGCGACTTCGCGAAGTCGAATCCAATGGCTCCAGCAGGAGAAAGTGAACAGAGAAGCTTGAAAATTTTACAGAAATTTCATGTTTTGGGAGTGTGAATGTTCAACATTTCCACATGCCTTTGTTCACATGACAGCTCCTTGGGTTCCTTCCAGCAGGTTTCAACAACTTGGCCGAGGCGATCTGTGTGGTGAAAAGGTGCAGCGGATCTGACAGGTGTTCATCACATTTGGATTCAACGATCTTCCACTACCAATAGTGATCCCAATCACAGTGTATATGTGTATATATGTATTTGTGTATGTATATATATATATATACATGTATATCGGTGTATATATGTATATATACGGGCGTATACATATGTATACATGTTTTTGAAATTTACGTATACCGTATACCTACATGTATAGTATTTGTATGTATGTGATTTATACATATACATAATCATACATACATATACACAAAGATACACTGGGCTCAAATGCAACATGCTGAAAAGACTTACAGGCATTTGAGATGCAATGAAGCAAAAATATGTGGGGAGACGACGACGGAAAGGAATCACAATGAAAAGAACGTGTATATAATTTAATCATATACCTGGCCTTACCAACAATGATACAAAAGATGGTTGTTAGCTAGTCCTCCTGTAGTTTCCAAAAACAAAAATCATCCTGAGCATTCAAGGGGAGGTTCTTGCAGCACGGCCATGATCCTCAACTGCGTCTTCATTCAATATCTTTCACCAACAACCGTTTTCACCAACCGTCCTGGTTGTCAATCTGTTTTCAATGGTTACCAAACATCTCAAAAGGGAATTTCCGTTTTTTTCCGCATACTTTGCGAAATTCCCTCAATCAAATTGAGGTTCCCAAATATCTATTGGGGGGACAAGTGCAGTTTCTTTGGGCTTCGTCATTGCTCTTTTCCCCAACTCCAAACCCAATAGAGTCAGCAGTGGTTATCTTTCCATCCTTCCGTTGATTCCGTTTTGTTTGGTCTATCCCTCACAGATTTCCCCCCAGTGGTGTAGTTCCTTCCGCATTGACTTCCCCAGAAAAATCCTGCACCTCATCTGCATGGTCGATCTTAGATACCCGGCGAGTATCATAGATACTGTGGATGGGATTATACAGTAATGGGATTATAATGGGATAAACCATTAACCAACTGGTGCAGGATTTCTTCCATCCACAGTATGTATAATATAGATCCCATTTGCTTTTCTAACTGGTAATAGGTTATATACACACGATTACATTGCCATTGATGACCCAGAATCCACCTACTCACCCAACAGCATAGCCCTCAAGCGGCTGTAGGCTAAGGCTTCATCGCCCGAACAGGTGGCCAGGATGATGTGGTCACCACCTGAGCTAAACGGTGACACAGCTGGGAAGGTGTCCGCTGGGTGGCTGGGAATCCAAATCGGAGGTTTGTAGCTGGGAAAACCCTTTGAATATGGTGGTTTTAGTGGTAGAATCCCCGAACTAAATGGAGGTGTTTTGCTGGAAAAACCATGAAAGTAAATGATGGATATTCCAGCAAGCTATGTTTGATGACACCGGAGGGCGCCTGGAAAACTCAGAATCAATGGTTTTAGATCATTGTAGATGATGATGGATGATGATGGATGATGATAGATGGTTATAGATTATTTACAATGATTTATGCAGTTATGACTGGGAAAACAATAAGGTCTGTAGGGTGTGTAAATCATTAGTGTTGAGGAGAAATTGGCAGCAAGCGTGATATGCATGGCTGCAACACCAGGGTTTCACCATGGGTTGTTCATCATCATCATCATCATCATCATCATCATCATCATCATCATCATCATCATCATCATCCTCATCCTCATCCTCATCCTCATCATCCTCATCACCATGGTTGCCACCAATCATTCAATTTTCCGTATCCCGCTGTGATTCAAGTTCCTGTATCCACAACTTCCTAGTTGCAACATCACAGAACTGAGCAGCCTCCCGGTCCAGAGGGGTGCCCCCAGGACTTGACACAATTTAAAAAAAAAAGGGAAGCCAAGATTCCATGGGTTGAAATCTTATTTTCCACACTTTCTCTTGAGGCCGTAAATGTTTATCATCATGTTCCCTACCAAAAATCGCCATCAATTGGCGATAACTGCCCTATTTGGGGGTCCAAACCCCGATCATGTCACTGGTTCTTTCATTTACGTTCCCATGATACTTCCGTTGTAGCTGGTTTTGTAGCTCCCATTCTGTCCCTCATGTCCATAGTTATCACATTCATATTGGTGTACTTATAAATCCATTGTCTCCGCAATTTCCCTATTTTTCATCAATATCTCCAATATATCTTCAAATATATCCTCAACATACCGTACCAGTACCATATGTATATGATATATACATTGAAATATATATATATATACATAATTTTATGTGTATTATATATATACATATCTGATCTAGATCTATTATGTATATATATATATACATACATACATACATGTTATACATACATATGTCTTTTTTGAGATTCAATCCAGCCATTTACTTCGGGTAACTTCCCCATTTCCCTCGCCCAAACCGGCAACGAACCCACGGGGATCCACGGCACTCAGCTGCGGGGCCGGCGCCGGCTTTCGGGGCGCCAAAGTCGCCGCTAGGTCAGCGTCGGAGGTCAGGTGCTCCTACCGGTCGGTCTGAAAATGGGGAAGACCTCAACTTTATGGAAAATTTCATAGCACAAAGAGCAGGCCTTGAATTTGGGAGCACCCTATTTTCAGACAAGCCCTGACAAACCCTTGTTTGTATGGCCATCCATCAAGTTGAATTGGAATAGTGGGGAGTAATAGTGATCAATGGAATTCTGTGAAGGTTTGATGGATGGACTCAATGGGGTGCATGGTCATCGATGCTTAGCTACATGGAAATCCAAACATAATGAGTACTTGTATAAACTCCTACAGTATCAATGGATTGACGGACCCTTCCCCAATATGGGGATATAATTGATATTTTGACCATGGCACATATGGGTTATAAACCACTTACATCCAAGTACAAGGACATCGGTTTGGGTTGATTTTGATGGATCTATATATATATATATCTTTTGAGCATGATTACAACCTTCATAAGTTGGGATATCACCCCTATGTTTACATAATTACACCATTCCAAAAAAAAACGTAAAAATGGAATGATTGAGAAAATAACCCCCTCCTATGCTTGGGGATGGCCTATGGCAATGTGGATCACGTATGATGCAGTGATCAAGAACAAAATCATGTAAAAATGGATCTGCAACCCGCAAGAACGGCAAATTATGGGCCAAGTATTCTATGTTGGTCGAAATAAGTGCACTCCGCTGGGTTTCTAGAATATTGATGGCTAGGTACTTGACTTCAGGTGAAACTCAAAACAATATGAGTGGCTAGTTCCGACCTGGCCATCCACCGATTTTTTGAGGATGGTTACCAGTCATTGCGACGACACATGTGTGTGGTTTCAACCAATCCCAATAGTATCACTCAGAAATCGTCATACCAGGTAGGATGGCTGAACCACGATTAAATCTCTATGGATTCTTGGGATAGTTCAATCTCAAAACCTATTCATACACCGAAGAGCTATACATTGGTGATAGGATGTCGATTCAATTACATGATATCATCATCAAGTAATCATCAAGAGATATTCTTATCCAATCTCCAATTCTCCATCAGTGTCAAGAATCTATTGGATGTTTCTCCGAACCATGGGTTGGTTTGTTGGGGATGCCCACCTCACGGGTCGTGTAATCTATCGTGTTATTGCACTATGATAGCAGGACTAAAAACATCAGTATTACTGCAACAAGCGCCACTGGTGATAATCTAACCGCTATTATAATGGTGGTAAAGAGAGTAATGGGGAATTATCATTGTAGCAATCTTGTGATTGTATTAACTATAACTGTAGTAATCATACCTATTGTCATCATGGTGTTTTCATGTGAGCACATCCGCAGGTGCCATCATTCGCCCGTCGCAGGGGACTTTCGACTCAAGTCACTCGGAGGAAAAGAACCCGTTCGATGCCTNGGTGCCATCATTCGCCCGTCGCAGGGGACTTTCGACTCAAGTCACTCGGAGGAAAAGAACCCGTTCGATGCCTCCCGGGGGAGGGCCAATCCAACGTGATTGGTAGCGGAGCCTACGGGCTAGCGCCTCCCCCGGGGGGGAAGCAAAACCGCAGGTGCCATGGCGGCATCGGTGAATGCTGGAGAAGGCCCGAATAAGGTCTTCTCTGGCGACAGTGAGGACAGCGAGGAGTACCGACGTTTCAAAACTTGGTGCACCAACAAGATGCTGACGATGGAGAAACTCCCGACCAAGGCTCGAGGAGCATATGTCTATACACTGCTGTCTGGTAAGGCATTAGAGTGTGTGGAGCATCTCGACATGGCCTCCTATCATGTTGAGAATGGCGATCAGGTGATTTGGAAGCTGTTAGATGAGAGGTTCCCCGTCAAGGCGAAGACCGACGAGATGGGGGAGCTTCTTACGGAAGTTTTTCAGCTGAAGTCCAAGGAGAATGAAACTGTCAAAGCTTGGGTGGCCCGATCATCTGAACTGTTTGATAGACTGGCGAGGAAAACATCAGTAGATTTTCCCATGGAAGCAAGGGGTTGGATCATACTACACCGCGCTGGTTTGACAGATTCTGAGAAGGCCGTTGTCCTTGCACGAGCGCAAGGATCTCTGAAACGTGAGGAAATCAGCCAAGCTATTAGATCATGTTTCCCTGACAAGGTGCTCTCGAGCAAGAAGTCGTATGCCGCCAATTTGGTGGAAACTGGTGAGACAGATCCTGATGATCTATGTGATGAGCCCTACTCCGAAGAGTTCCAAGACATTGAGATGTTCCTGACCGAGCATCAACGTGATCTGAATGCTCTTGATGGCGAAGCCTTTGCTGAGCAAGATGTTGCAGAGGTCCTGGCCGTGACATGGAGAGAGAAACGCCAGGAATTGGCGAAGCTGCAACGGGCTCGAAACTTTCGTCAAGTCAAAGAGACCAAGAGAGCATTCCGAGTCGAAATCGAGGAGATGAAGAAGAAGACACATTGCCATCGATGTGGAAAATTGGGGCATTGGTCCCGCGAGTGCAAGCAGCCTAGAAGCTCTGGCGACAAGGGTCCTACAACTGCCTCTTCAAAGCCATCCCCATCTGGCACATCTTCTGGAGCCGCCTTGGTGCAAGAAGAGACACTGCACTTCATTGCCTCAGTTGATGATTTGACGATGCTGGAAAAACTGCGCAGGAGACTTGCTACTGCGCCGGAGTGTCATGGCATTTTGCCACAGGACACCGAAGTGCTTCTGGTTTCTAGTCCTGGATACGGAGTCTTGGACTCAGGCTGTGGAAAAACGATCATTGGCGAACAAACGCTGGAACAGTTTCGAGAGTTGCTGGTAGCTTGTGGTATGACACTCCCCGAGTTTGAGGAGGAGGTCAATCATTTCCGTTATGGAAATGGTCAATCCGAAGTGTCTGAGAAGACGGTCAAACTGCCAGTGCAGCTTGGTGGACGCAAGGGAGCCCTTCGTGCAGCTATCGTGAAGGGGAAAGCGCCTCTGTTGATCTCTCGAAGTGCTCTTCAAACATTGCAAGCATCTTTGGATTTCAAGGACAACATTCTGACGTTGTTCAATGATCGTGTTCGAGTGCCTCTGCAGGTCAATGAAGCTGGCCAGTATGTGGTGCGTCTTTTGCCTGAAGTCCCAGCACCCGATGCTCCAGTTGAAGCCGAAGTTCTGGTGACCGACATTTCTTCTTCCAGTATGCCATCACAGGACAGCCCTGAGACCAAAAACCTGGTGTTGAAATCTTGGGTACGTGAAGATTCTGGTTGTAAAGTGGCCCCATTTACTACTAGTGACGGACCTCGANCAGGACAGCCCTGAGACCAAAAACCTGGTGTTGAAATCTTGGGTACGTGAAGATTCTGGTTGTAAAGTGGCCCCATTTACTACTAGTGACGGACCTCGAAAAGAGTTCATTCATCGTAGGCAAATCAAATGTGCTATCACACAGAAACTCTTGTTAGATCAAGTTGGTGTGGGAAAGTGGAGTACTAGTCAGTTGAAAACACCCTTGCCTTTGGGGTATGACCATGTTCACACCATTCTGTGGCACGACGATCCACGATGTCTGGACAGGCCGCCTTGCCAGAATTCTAGTGACCAGGTAGAATCTGATGTGTCCGTAGAGTCTCCGTCTCAGCAGCCTGTAGAATTGACNTCCACGATGTCTGGACAGGCCGCCTTGCCAGAATTCTAGTGACCAGGTAGAATCTGATGTGTCCGTAGAGTCTCCGTCTCAGCAGCCTGTAGAATTGACTAAGCATCAGCTTCGTCAAATCCGTTCCCAGGTAGTGCAAGGATGTGCAGCCGTGCAAGGTAGTTCGAAGTCACAGTCATGTAAGCCATTAGTAGTCGAAGCGTTTTCTCCACCTCGTTTTGCATCCGTTGCTGAAGAACATGGTTTTCATGCACGATCGGTTGACATCAAACTTGGCACCGACCTGTTGATTGCGGCCAATCGCAAGAAGCTGAAGCAAGAGCTGCGAGACAATCCTCCTGAATTGCTGACATTGTCACCTCCCTGCACACATGAGGGTNCAATCGCAAGAAGCTGAAGCAAGAGCTGCGAGACAATCCTCCTGAATTGCTGACATTGTCACCTCCCTGCACACATGAGGGTGGATGGTTCCACTTGAACAGCACCAAAATGGAACGTTTTGAGTTTCTTAGGAAGCAAGCACAGAGTAGGATTCTTATTCGTTTTTGTGCCGAATTGTTCCATCAGCAGGTTTCGTTGNTAGTCCTGGATACGGAGTCTTGGACTCAGGCTGTGGAAAAACGATCATTGGCGAACAAACGCTGGAACAGTTTCGAGAGTTGCTGGTAGCTTGTGGCATGACACTCCCCGAGTTTGAGGAGGAGGTCAATCATTTTCGTTATGGAAATGGTCAATCTGAAGTGTCTGAGAAGACGGTCAAACTGCCAGTGCAGCTCGGTGGACGCAAGGGAGCCCTTCGTGCAGCTATTGTGAAGGGGAAAGCGCCTCTGCTGATCTCTCGAAGTGCCCTTCAAACATTGCAAGCATCTTTGGATTTCAAGGACAACATTCTGACGTTGTTCAATGATCGTGTTCGAGTGCCTCTGCAAGTCAATGAAGCTGGCCAGTACGTGGTGCGTCTTTTGCCTGAAGTCCCAGCACCCGAAGCTCTAGTTGAAGCCGAAGTTCTGGTGACCGACATTTCTTCTTCCAGTATGCCATCCCAGGACAGCCCTGAGACCAAAAACCTGGTGTTGAAATCTTGGGTACGTGAAGATTCTGGTTGTAAAGTGGCCCCATTTACTACTAGTGACGGACCTCGANTCCACGATGTCTGGACAGGCCGCCTTGCCAGAATTCTAGTGACCAGGTAGAATCTGATGTGTCCGTAGAGTCTCCGTCTCAGCAGCCTGTAGAATTGACCAAGCATCAGCTTCGCTAGATCCGTTCCCAGGTAGTGCAAGGATGTGCAGCCGTGCAAGGTTGTTCCAATTCACAGTCATGTAAGCCATTAGTAGTCGAAGTGTTTTCTCCACCTCGTTTTGCATCCGTTGCTGAAGAACATGGTTTTCATGCACGATCGGTTGACATTAAACTTGGCACTGACCTGTTGATTGCGGCCAATCGCAAGAAGCTGAAGCAAGAGCTGCGAGACAATCCTCCTGAATTGCTGACATTGTCACCTCCCTGCACACATGAGGGTNCAATCGCAAGAAGCTGAAGCAAGAGCTGCGAGACAATCCTCCTGAATTGCTGACATTGTCACCTCCCTGCACACATGAGGGTGGATGGTTCCACTTGAATAGTACCAAAATGGAACGCTTTGAGTTTCTTAGGAAGCAAGCACAGAGTAGGATTCTTATTCGTTTTTGTGCCGAGTTGTTCCATCAGCAGGTTTCGTTGGGAGGAAGAGCAGTTTGGGAACATCCGTCAGGTTCGAAGATTTGGCATTACTCAGAAGTCGAGAAACTCTGCCGACGTTATCATGTGGTCAAGCTCCATATGTGTCAGTACGGTTTGCAGCTCCCAAATAGTTCCAACTTCATAAGAAAATCCACCAGCATGACACAGTAGCAGGGAGCTATCCCGGCATTGGCAGTGTGAGTGTTTTTGCAGGACAGTACACTCGCGAATTTGTCGAGGCCGTGCTGCAAACAGTTCCGTCTTTTGCCAAGCGTGTAGGATCCCTCACAAAGGAAGTGCTCGAAGTTGTTGAAGACCAGTTGAATGCTCAGCAATGGGAGATCCTAGCGGCCGCAAAGATTGAACTCCAGAAGTCAGGGGCAGAGTTGAAAGCCGTCATTGACAAACTTCACCGTAACCTTGGACACCCTCCAAATCATGACATGGTGCGCATTTTGCGACATGCTCTGGCTTCTGATGAAGCGATCAAATTGGCAAAAGACCACAAGTGTAGCTTTTGTGAGAGTCGCATCAAGCCCAGAGTTCCGATTCCAGTGCAGACTCAAAGAGCTTCTCAATTCAATCAGCAGATTGGTCTCGACGTGAAGTATTTGCGAGGTTGGAAGAGTAGTCAAAAGGTGAAAGCTCTCAATATCGTTGACCAAGCAAGCTGTTTTCAGCGTGTTGTCCCTTTCTTTGAGACAGAAACGGCCACTCTGTTGAGAAGTCTTCTCGATCAGCATTGGATTTCATGGACTGGACCACCATCTGAAGTTGTGCTTGATGCCGCACAGACCAATTTGGCCGATCCGATGTTTATTCCAGCAGAAACCCAAGGCACCAACATGCGAGTCATTCCAGCCGATGCGCATTGGCAGTTGGGACGCACTGAGAACCATGGGGGTTGGTTTGAAAGGATCTTAGATAAGATCATTGATGAACACTCTCCCAAAACCAAGGAAGAATGGTTGGAATGCGTTCAGCATGCACATGTCAAGAATGAGATGATTCAAACATATGGATTTACCCCACATCAGTTTGTGTTTGGTCGTAATCCTAGAGTGCCCTCTGAGCTGTTGGATGAACCACTGCAGATTGTGCCAGCCACTGCATCTCTACATGATGGTGCCGCTGCTCGTGCCCAGTCAATCCGGCAAACAGCCCGGAAAGCAGTCCTGGACCTTCAGGACAATAAAGCCTTGCGCCAGGCTTTGCTAGCTAGGCCACGTGTCAGCATACCCTTTGCTCCAGGGGATCTTGTGGCATACTGGCGATCTCAAAAATGGATTCAAGGCGAATTGCACAATCAGGGTCGTTGGTATGGAACTGCAGTTGTGTTGGGGTACATCGGAAAGAATCTCCTAGTAGCTCATCGAAAACAAATTTTGCGATGCGCACCAGAGCAAGTTCGGTATGCCACTGAAGAGGAGAAGACATTGCTGCATACTCCACATGTTGAACTTTTGGGGATAAAAGACATGATAGAGGGGGGCACTTTTAAGAGTCAACAGTTCACTGATCTGGTAAGCCAATCGTATCCGACTGTTGCTGCACCACGTTCTTTTGAGCATGATCATGAGCAAACTGCGTCAGTGGATACACCAGAGGTTCCAGATTTGCCCATGGAACAGCCAGTGCCACCAGAGAATCCCGAAGTTCCTGTGGAACCAGCGATGCCAGCCGGCGTGCCCGAAGTTCCAGCTGAAGGTTTAGATTCTGCCATGTCCAGTAATCCAGAAGTGTCCTCTTCTTCCACTGGAGGTGAAACATCCAGCTATGGTCCCATGAGAAGGCGAGTATATGGTAAAGATGGACCGCAGGCCTTGTATCGACCACCAGCACTGCAAATGGATGATTTCATTGATGTGATTCGTGAAGCTGTGCCATCTATGATAG
>BGPT01001155.1:75951-94482 GCA_003297045.1 Symbiodinium sp. clade C Y103 | reverse complement strand
CTATGGGAAGAAAGCCAAAGAAATCCAAGAAAAGTATAGTCACCGGTTTATTGGCAGTCGTTTTGTTCTGACCCGCAAACCTTTGGAGGAAGGTGCTGAAATCGATCCGCAGAACCCTGCTACATATACTGTAAAGGGACGTTGGTGTTTGCAAGGACACTTGGATCCAGACCTCCATGTGAAAGCACAGGAAGGAAAACTGAAGTCTCCCACTCTTAGTCAACTGGGCCGCATGGCCATCATGCAAATTCTTTCCTCTAAGAATTGGTCTTTGCAGTTGGGTGACATTCGTGGTGCTTTCCTGGAAGCCGGACAGCTTGAAGATAGATTCAGGCCTTTGTTTGCACATCAACCCCCAGGAGGAATTCCTGGTCTGCCACCAGATGCAGTCATTGAAGTCTGCGGTAACATCTATGGGCAGAATGATGCTCCAGCATCGTGGTTCCGAACGTTTGATACAGCCTTGCAAGAGTTCAAGTGGAAACCTAGTTGTTTTGACCCATGCTTGTATCAGCTTCGTGATTCCAAGAATGAGCTCATAGGTGTGCTTGGCATTCATGTGGATGATTGTGCACTAGGAGGACAAGGTCCTGAGTTCGAAGCGGCAGTGTCCAAGCTCAAGGAGCGATTCCCGTTTCGGAAATGGNCTTGGCATTCATGTGGATGATTGTGCACTAGGAGGACAAGGTCCTGAGTTCGAAGCGGCAGTGTCCAAGCTCAAGGAGCGATTCCCGTTTCGGAAATGGCGTATTCGCAGTGGCGAATTTTGTGGAGCAATGTACTCTCAAGCTGAAGATGGTTCTATCAGCATGTCCATGAAAGCTTCAGTTGATAAAATCAAGCCTGCGAATATTCCAAAGGGTAAGTCCTCAGAAGCACCTTTGGAAGATCACCAAATCAAAGTTTTGAGAGCCATCAATGGGAGTCTGAACTGGGTGACATCACAAGCGCGTCCTGATCTAGCATCACAAACAAGTTTCAGCCAACAGTCATTTCCTCATCCAAAGCTCAAACACCTCAAGAATGTCAATTCCATTGTGAGACGTGCAAAACAACATGCAGACCTTTCACTTACCTTCAAACCAATTCCACTTGATAACCTTGCTGTTTGTTGTCATTCAGATGCCGCCTTTGCAAATGTTGGTAACCACACCCAGGCAGGTTATGTCATCGCCTTTACACACCGTGAACTCAATGAAGGAAAGATGACTGCCTGGAATCCAGTAGCATGGCGTAGCTACCGCCTGACCAGAGCGGTTAGTTCCACGCTTGCCGCAGAGAGCCAAGCAATGGCAACTGCGTCCGGATCTGTGGAATGGATGTGCTTGCTCCTTCATGAGATCATACATGGACCCTTTGATGTCAGGGATTCAAAANGAGAGCCAAGCAATGGCAACTGCGTCCGGATCTGTGGAATGGATGTGCTTGCTCCTTCATGAGATCATACATGGACCCTTTGATGTCAGGGATTCAAAAGCAGTTTTGAAACAACATCAGCCTATCTTGATAACTGACTGTAAGTCGCTGTTTGACCACCTCCATTCACCNTGGACCCTTTGATGTCAGGGATTCAAAAGCAGTTTTGAAACAACATCAGCCTATCTTGATAACTGACTGTAAGTCGCTGTTTGACCACCTCCATTCACCTAGCAGCCCAACAGCCGTAGAAGACCGGCGGACGAGCATTGACATCACCATCATAAAAAAAAGCGTGAGAACGGTTGGTGCTGCAGTGAGATGGGTGCCAACAGACAGAATGCTTGCAGATTCATTAACTAAAGATGCGGGGGATCCCATAGACTTATTAAGGGCTTGCATTAGGAATTCCAGCTACCAAATATCGCCCGAGCAGGATGTGCTCGAGTACCAAGCAGCCGAAAAGCAAAGAAGATTGAAAATTCATCGAACTCCCAGCGAAGATCAGTCAGCGACTTCTTAGTTCCTTTGACCAAGTGTACAGGTGTTCAAAAGGTGTCTACTCTAAAAGGGTTAGCAGTAGATTGGGAAGCCTTTTCTGTGAGATAGTGAGCTATCTCTCCGCATGACCTCCGTAGTGTCCAGCTCCAACCTTGTGACATAGTCAGGTGCCTGCCGTGTGTGCATAATCAACGTTTCATAGGTAGCCATGTCTCAGCTGAACTCCGCAGAGCTCATGACCTTGAAGAGTTTGCTTCATCGCGCCAAGCAGAATGTGGGCTTTCATCAGTGCGAGGCTGAGCTGCTCAGTGTGGCTCGTGCGCTTGAGCTGGAGGAATCCTTGAATGAGGAGTTTGCGGTGATCACTCCGACCTCAATGACAGATGCGAGCAAGCGCCGTCTGACTGACGGTAGTGCCGCAGGTCATTCCAGCCATTCGCCTCCATCCCTTCCGGTGCGTGCTCGACCGGATTGCTCTGAGGAATTTCCCAAGGGCATCACCAGTATGGCCATGTGGGGAGCCACCATCATCGAGTTTGGCAAATACAAGGATGATGAGATGTCCTATGATGAGCTCTTGGAGAAAGCCAAGACGAATGCCCCAGCCCGCAGCTATGTGGATTGGATTCGCAGTCATGCTACTTCCAAGTCAAGTCCACAGCTGCAGGATCTCTATGCGTATGTGAAGTTGGTCGATCGTAAGACTGGCACTGATTCGAATCTCACCTATCCAGGATCGTCTGTGACTCGCAAGATCAAAGCTTTCTGAAGATCATGTGAGCACATCCGCAGGTGTCATCATTCGCCCGTCGCAGGGGACTTTCGACTCAAGTCACTCGGAGGAAAAGAACCCGTTCGATGCCTCCCGGGGGAGGGCCAATCCAACGTGATATATATACATATGGTATGATATGCGAGTGTATGTACAACATACACATGATGTGACACATTGTGTATGAAAGTGTATATAAGTATGGCCTACTACCTCATTCGGGCCTAGGAAGCTGTAAAGAGCTCTGTGCGGGGTCATTCCCCAGAGGCCACAAGGAATTCGATTGAGATCTTGTCGCAGCGCTCGTCGTTACTACAAGCAATCTGGAAAAAAAATGGCCTACTAAATCCCTGGAACCACTTACAAAGGTAGATCTTGAATATTGTTCCAGAGGGTGCCATGTATATTCCTTTTCCTTTTTCAGAACGCGAGCACTTTTCCGATGGTTTTGACCAGGTGATTTACAGGAGAGTAGCATGGCTTTAGCTTCACCCTCCAAGTTGAGGGCCCAGATTCTCCAAAACAATTCTCCCCCTTGAAGCATTTTGAACGTATCATGAAATATAAGTCCCTTGATGACTCCTCTGGTGAAGTAGAGTACATGAGACATGATAAACCCATTCATACATCAATATCTGTACACACTTACAATCACTTACACATACGGATCTATGTCATTATTCATTGTCATTTTACCAATATTAAGCACTATTAAGCCAGGATCATAGAAGTTCCTTAAAAGTTCCTTAAAAGTTCCTTAAAAGTTCCTTAAAAGTTCCTGAAAACAACTTGGCTTGAACTTTGGGATAATCCGAATGACACCAAGAAAAATCAAAAAAAACAATGGATTTTCACCCCCACCTCGCCTCCGGTGGGTTTCTGTTGAGCCCTTGGTGATCTTGGCAACGCTGGAGGCCGTGTTGAGCTGGGTTCAAGACCTGGCTCCGGTCATCATCCACGTGCAGCTGGTGCCTTTGGTGAGATGTGCCCCAAGTTCCATGGGGTTATGGTGATGGTTTATTGATGTTTATGGGATGTTTATGGAGTTTGTGAAGGAAATATAGTCTGGTGAAATACCGTGAAATATGGTGAGATGACCTAGTCCGATTCTTTTGGGTTGATGGGAATTTGAAGGTACCACAAAATTTCGATGACCCACAGGCGGACTTTTCAGCCCCCTTGTCCTTTCACTGAGGACACGGTGGGTCGTTTCCTGGAGTCTGATGAATTCTACAGGCTCGGGCCTGTCATCCTGGGGAACTGAAGAGATGATTGAATTCAGTAGGCTCAGTAGGAACTTGGATCTACAGTACATGATACATGGGAATGGTTTAGACTGATCTAGCTAGATGCTAGTCCCAATTTTGCCAATATCCCACACTGTTCTTGACCTATTGTCTCTGATGGTAGAGTTTTGGAGATCAAAATCGTTTATACCTCTATAGACTTTGTTTTACTTTGTTGAATTTTTATTAATATGCTGATATTGATCAATATTCCTATATCTTCCAATTCAATCTTGCTATAGGTTCTTTTACTATCAAAATCTCTTTTCAGGCGGCCCTGCGCTTTGAAAGTACCACCTTTCTTGACAGCTGGCAGGAGTCAGTTCGAGACGAAGACCTCCAATGGTGCATTGGATGACGGTGCCCCAATGGCTGGATGGTTTACAATGGAAAATCCTATTCAAATGGATGATTTAGGGGTACCCCCATCTGGTAAACCTCCTATTGTTTGGGGGGAACATGTTTGGACCAATCAAGGGATTTCCAGGAAATGAAGGAATCTACGGGTCTGGGGGTTCCCTGGATAGCCGCATCCACCTGACATCTTGCGGAACCTTCCTTCTGCGGCAGGAAACAACATTCGCATCGGATGGGAAGAAGATCTCTTTGGTGATGCCTATCATGATGCAACACCCTTTGAGCGCTGCAAGTACGGAGCTCTGAACGTCACTGGTGCGCTGATGGTTTCGGGTTGGGTGACCCCTCGAAAGGCAACCCCTTTGCATCATGTTTTCTTTCTCCAGGAGTGATGAACAACCATCATAATATGGCATATATATAATATATCATCATTGCAAAACTGTGTGATGTGGAAAGGTTGTTGCGATGGCTGGTTAGGTTGGTGGTGAAGCCATCGCGACCCTGACGCCCAGCTGAGGTGACCAATGACTACGAGGGCTGCAAGTCAGCGATTCAGTACGGAGATAGTGCCCTGGTGGAAAGGGGCATCTCAAAGGTGAACGCAAAATCTTATGATTTCCCTGATTTCCTGTAGTTGTTCCACAATCTTCTATAATTCCTTGTCACCATGGGCACTTTGGGTGCAACTTGTGCCTTCAGTTTCTCGGTTCGCGGAGGCTACCTGGTGCTGAAGGATGTGCGTCTGCGGTGCAGCTTTGCTGCCACTGATTCTGGTGGGATCGAAGGCGAAAGATGTTCTAAGATGCTTTAAGGTGCTCTAATATGCTCTAATGATGGTCTAAGATGGTCCAAGTCATAACCCAAATGATGAATTTTGCAAATTTGATCCAGCTTGTTCAAGCTTTCAAGAGATTTCAAGTGATTCTGCGAGAATTGGCTCATGGCAAGAACTGCCGGATACTCCGAGAATCTCCGAATCCGCCAGGCTCGAGGTTGGCTGTCCTGGATAAATATGCACATGTGCTTTGGCAACCCCGAGCCGAGTGGGTTGTGTTCTAACAGGGTGACAGGTCATGTTCACAGTGACTCTATCTGAAATCTGATGGTTTTTGATGGTTCAATTGAAGATATTGAGAAGAAAACATGCAGGAACCCCATGCCGTATATGTTTGAAAGAAAAAACAACACGGGTTCTCGTACAGTTTTCTCTTGTAACCAAGCCAAACAGATGTGGGTCTCCCTGTTTATTTGTTTGAAAATTCCCTTTCAGCAACCCCCAAAAGGATGCAGAGTTTGGTAAAACCTACATCATCATAAAATCAGTTGAATTGCTCAAACTTGTTCTACATTTCTTTGGAGTCAATATCAACGGGTTCCCATATTTTCAGTTTTTTTTTCTCCAGTACAATCCGAAAAACAATCGGGGCAACCAGATCGACTCAAAGATACCCTTAAACATCCCTTGAAACAATCTCATTCTCATCCATTCACATTTTTTAAACACTCCCAAAAACCCAAAAACGCTAAAAAACTCTACGAGAAATGAAATTAACAGTTAACATCTCAAGTTTCCCCACTTTCTGTTCCCAACCAACAAACATCATCAACCAAAACCTGCTGAGAAGCATCTGAGGTGTTGGAGGAATACGACGAGCACGAGATCCAGGGCATTTTGGATGTGGCCATGGCGCCAGAACCTCGACCCCCCGAGGAGCTACCCAAGCTGATGCGAGGCTGGGACAACGGGGAAAGTCCAGGCAAAATGGGTGGAGTTGCTTTGAGAAAATGAGGAGTTGGTGAGAAATGATTAGAATTGATGATGATTTTCGGAAGTTAGAGATTTAGGGATAAATGAGGATATTTTATGATTATCTGGGGCCATTTTGGGTGGGAAGTTGATGCTCAAACCATAGTCAGATGATGTCACATGTGGGTGTGGTACCTAAAATATTGGGGAAGAGACATGAAGAGACCTAAAATCCAACGCAGAAGAAAATCATTTTCCGAACTAGGATTGCCACAGATGCGTATATACACATTCATTGGTGTATACCCCACGTTCAGATGCATCCCGATGTTGTAGCAATGTCTTTTCTGGCAAGCAAAACACACATTGATTGCTGGGAAATGATGGTTGGACCTTTGGACCTGCTGAAGTCGCGATAATTTTTCCACCTCATAATATGTATAATTATATAGACAATGCAAATATACCTTGGAATCGGGGTAAACCCGCTGCCAAATGCAAAGTTCATCCACAAAACTGGCCTCAGGTAGTACAGAGAATTCCATCCGAGAATGGCTCACCTTTGGCTTCCCGCAACTGAAGCGGAAAGAAGGCGCTGGGCGCATGGGGTGGGATGATGTAGCGCACTCCTAGCATGCCCTAGGTGGTGCCTGGTGCCCTCCAGTTATAAGTTGGTTTATAGAGCCGCCAATATTTGTACCTAAACCAGATTCGTAAGATTTAAGATAAACCAATTTCGCTAATGCACTGGAGCAACCCCCCAACATCCCCTGAGTACTTGTAGGATCTTGTAGGCGTTATCACTTTTTTGGAGGTGAACTATAGAACCAGCCTTCTCAGTTCGCTGCGATGATTTTTTTCAGTTTGCAGGTTGCTTCTTTTTCGAGGTGGAGCTAAAGGAAGGCTGCATTCTGCCGCATGTTGGACTTGCAGGTGATCAATTCATTTGGAAGGTGGGAGTGAAGAGTCGCCTGGATGTTTTAAGGTCAGTTTTATTCAGTTTTCAGAGAAAATCCGCCCAAAAGTGCCGCCCACAGTACTTTCTGGGTACATATCTTTGATTTTTATGATCTTTTATTTATGTTTGGTGTCCCAAATATATCCAAATATCACCCTGGAACATGTTTCCATCCCGACATCTCAGGTGTCACCGGTATCGGTGGCATTGGTGACGATGAATACAGCTGTGGTGTCGATGGTCTGCACGGAGCGTGTCTCAAAAATGGTCCTGTCAGCTCGTGGAACGTCAGCTGGCCCAAGGGTTCGGTGGAGCGAGTCCACTTCGACTGTGAACCTTGGAGGATTTTATGTTAATTTTATGGTGATATAAGTAATATGGTAATATTAATAAACCACCTTTACTCTGGGATATGTGAATTTATGTTCTTTTTCTGATGACTATATACACATGATTTTTGGTGCTATGCTGTGGATTTAACCAACAAGAATGGGGGGGGTTAATGGGATTCAATCGGATTTAACTGACTTTAATTTATTGGATCTCATCCCTTCCCCCGTTCATATTAATGCCCCCCCATAGTCACCAGGGTTTAGTATGGGATAAAAGCAGATATTTGGGACCGCAGAATGTGTGTGTTCAATATGAACGGGGGATGGGATGACGATTTGATTCTACAGAACATTGTACAAGCCAACCATTTCTATGGCTAGACTCAATGGATCTCAATGGTGATGGCAGATTTTCAATGGGAATTGAGTGGACAAAAATGTTGAAACATGGTGATGTAAGCAGCAGAAATTGGGATTTAATGGGATTGTCTTGGAGAAAGTGCCGTGGAGAAAATGCTGATGGAGAAATTCCTCAAACTCATGGGGATTTCAATGGGTGATACACAGAACCAGGAATTCTGCTGAGTTGGTGCTTTTTGATTTTCCATTTGGGGAATCTTTAGGGAATCTATGGGAATCTTATTTTTTCTTTGGGCCATCTTGAGCAAATCCCAGGAAAATTATGAAAGGGAACAATCCGAAATCTTGGGCAAGACTGTGCTGGTGGGTATCTTGGAGTGATTATTATACAAAGCATTTGTATTTTTTTGTTTGACTCTTTTTGACTCATGCTCTTGTGTTGCAACTGAGACTTGAGGGATCAGCGCCAAAGTAATGATCCAGTTATTGTAATGACAGGCCCCTACTGCCTGAAAATTGGGCCCCAATTCATTTGTGCATGGGGTTACGCCCCCTGCAACTGCTAGATCCCTTTTATCGGATAGTTGTTTGATCACATCAAAAGGTACATAAATCAACATGTTGTTTAACTGTTTGGTTCCTAGCCAATTGTTGCAGTGCAGCTTCATGTAGCCATTTGCCCAGGTGTTTTGGTCGACTTGGACCATGGCTCTGTGACCTTTGCATCAGATGGTGGCTGGGGAAGTACCTGGAACCCACACATTACACAGGAGGATATGCCTTGTGACCCGGCTCACCATGGGGTTCAGGGAGCCAAATAAGACAAAGGATCTGGCTGGGATGACAAAATTGAAATGCTAGCAGCAGTTGTCGGATATTCACTGGACAATATCAATAGATATCTTGTTGTTTCCCAGTTTATATGAAACTGGGAGGCTAATCAGAATTTCAATCACTAACTATTTGCTGGAAGTTGGACTGGAAAAACAGTTTTCCCGATCGTTTCAATGTTCCTGGTTCCCGATTCGTCTGTGTTGGTTCGCGGTTCGGCACCCTTCGGACTGACTGTAGCCTGCTGAGGCTATCATGAGGGACTCTTTCCAGCTATTTCCATCAAAGGCTCCGCCAGCTTTCACTTCGGTCCTGACTTCAAGCACCCACCGCCGTGACTCGTCGAAATGGCGATGACCACAGGGCGCATGGACAGACCTTCGATATGTCAATGGTCAATGTCCATCACTTCTTGGGAAGTTACTGCACCCCCAATCCTATCCATGCACACCCTATGCAAGTTGAATCGAAGTCTGATTCCGGCAGGAAGAGCTTTTGCGACTTCATCCCTTGGGCGAAGTTGGGAGAAGTTCGCGTGGACAACCCAGCGGTAGGATGCTCAGATGTGTTGAACATCTACAAGGAGACAGGGCGACAGGGCAACTCATGTGTGCCAACAGCCCAATTGTAAGTATGTACAGTATGTATATATAATATATAATTGTATCTTATATATATATAAATATATAAGTCTTTAGAGTTGGAGATGTAAAGTGATAGATTATCGGTTAGATTCCCTTAAGAATTTGGGGGCATCCCAACATGCCCAGGAGGCGCAGATCCATGGGGAGGTGTGCCTCAAGAAACACGTCCTGCGGCTGGTGGCCAACAAACGCTACCGCCAGCAGACACGAAGTTGGACCATCCTAGCACCTTGTTGGTTTGCATCAGAGAAGGACCATAGGATTACTAGCAATTAGTTGTCATACAATGGGAATATGTCATAGGATTACTAGGATTTTGTAGGAATCGAGAGGAATAGTATCAGTAGACTTGCATGAATAGCAAGTTATGATAGCTGATGAGCAACAACATGTATACATACTTTGGTAGTAACAATATGTGATGACCATCATAAGTCCTACCACAAGAGGTACTGAGGTATATTGAGATGATCGTCACAAGGATTCTGTGGCTGGTATCCATGGGAAACATTGAATAAATGAGGATGCAAATGATCAGAATATACTCCATTATTATAATCTCAGATTTATATAGGGGAAACGTGGATAAATCGAATTCTTGCTATGTTGGGACTGCAAAAATGGTAGGCAATTCTTACAACATGGGACAGCGCAGAGGTCAGGATCCAAGGAATCCAAGTCACTCACCAGAAGCCCGAGGGGTCTTCTAAAAGATGAGTTGCTACCCCACTGAGAAAAAAACGATGGACAACCCTGGACGAATTCAACCATAATTTATGTCCATGGGGTCATAACGGATTTGGAATCCAAGCTGCTTTTGAAGATCTTTTCGCTGCGAAATCATGCTAAATCTTGAAATTCCTGTGCGCGACACTTATGTGAAGGTATCCATACCCATTGGTGATCAAACACTGCAACGGAAGATTCTCCATTTCTCTAGCTGCTAGTTGATCCTCCGGTCCTCCAATTGCATCTTGAGATTCCCATAAATTTCCATGGAATTTCCCTTCGCAAGATTTGAGTGCCGACACATTCTGACTTAAACCAGAGCTTGGCGAAAATCCTCCGATGACGATGGGTTTGTTGGGTGTGCAATGCTTGTGAATCAAACCCTAGCACCCTGCTGTTTACATCAAAGATGGCTCGTTGTTGTTGATGTTCATGCCTGCGGGTTGAAGACCGAACCAGCGTTTTGATGCGTTTTGCATGTTTTTTTCGGGGTTGTTTTTTTTTTTGGGGGGGGTGGGGAGGCAATAACGTTCAAGTAGTCTTTAAGTTTTGACACTGTGCTTTATTTCTTATGTAGTTGTGCAGCTATGCTGATGCTACGTTGTTGTCGTCTTATCACGATGGTTTAGCTACGCTGATGCTACGTTGTTGTCTTCTTATCATGATGGGGTACCTACGCTGATGCTACGTTGTTGCGTTCTTGTCATGATGGTTTAGCTATGCTGATGCTACGTTGTTGTTTTCTTATCATGATGGGGTGCAGAGCAATTAAGAAGAAATATCTGGCTCGCAGCTGAGATTTTCGAAAAAAGGGACCGAAATGGTCCAAAAAAGGCACACACATAAAGGTACAATTGCTCCAAAATGATTGCTCCACAGGAGGTCTGCAAATCGACTCGTTGAAACGTGGGTTCGATAAACAACCCGGCGGGATGTTCATCCTCTGGAATGGCTTGGATCGAATTATTTGACCAATCCTCAGATGAAAAATGTAGACTCTGTTTGTTGGGAAAGTCCAGCACCTCATGATGTGCTCACTTTTGGCAAATTAGCAGTAGCAACATTCATCGAGTCGTTTCGAGATTAGATCCCAATCCGACTGGATATCGCATCAACTGAGGTCACAGGTGCGGGTCGCTGCAATGGCACCTACCAGTGGTTTGATCGCTTCAACAAACGTTCCTGCTACAAGTCTCCCTCTGGCTGTATCATCTACTACAACCAGCAGGACTATAGTTGAAGGGGTTGCAGATGTGGATGTCACGGGTCATGTCACTAGCCAGCCCTTTGGGCTGGGTAGGGGTTGGGATGGCCAATGGGCGACCACGAGGGAAGGTCTTCAGGCTCTTGAAAATGTCACAATGTTTCAAGATGTTTCAACCATTCTCAAGATTTGTGGCCGTGGCTAGATTCCATCTTAGAGAGTTGGCTTGTTTGATCCTAAGTCCTAAGAATTACAAGTGCATCCGTCGACTGCAGCTATTTGGGTTCGTCTGAAACTAGGGTACCCCGAATTTAAAATCCATTCATCCATTAGTTTCGCATCATTTTCCCATAATCAAACGGCCTTTTGGAGTGGTATACCTTATACCCAATTTTCAGACACACTTTGCCGGCAGAGGAGTCATGCTGGCGCATCAACTCCCAACAGGATTTCACGGGCTTCATTTTTCAAGCCAAAACCAAGGTCTGCGAACCGCTGGTGGATGGGGGGGTTAGGTTGGGGGTGTGTTTTCGAGTGTACAATGTGTAACAACAGGTACAAACTGCAAGAATTTCTAACAATAAAAGGCTTGGAGTTAGGGATGTATGCACAAAATATGGTGCGATTTAGGACAGGAGTATCGTTGGATGTGTATAGAGCTGCAGAAATATGGTTGGATTTAAGTAGAAATACTTTTTGCAGGTACAAAGCCTTTACAAAACTGTCAAAAAAAAGGTTGCAGTTGATCATTTGATCACACAAAATTTGGCATTTGGGAGGTATATGCATCTCAACCGGTTGGTGTTTCCAGCCAAAGGCATTGGGATTCATGGCCAGGACCCTGAGAAATGGGTTTCTCTGAAAGTAGGACATATGCCCCTAAATCCACTGCTTCAACATTTGCCCCCCTTAGAATACGTATGGATTTTGGCGGTAGTGACCGTAGTGACCCAAATGAGACAAAAAGGATACTTGAAGACGTCGCTTGGGTGTGAACACAGCATCTCCACGCTCCGTTGATCTCGGGCAGCATGGCAGCATGACAGGAAACTTCCCGCTATGTAAGCAACATGGGTGGACACAGCGAACCACCTCGCACCGGCTGGAAACCTACCCTTGGTCTGAAAGGTCCGGAGACCCGGTGCGATAGGATGCTGTGACATGGGTTTACATATGGGGGTTGTCTGAAAATAGGGGCCCCATATTCCAATATCCAATGGATTCTCATCATTTTACCCATCAACACAGCTATTTGTGGGTATCCACTATCCCCTATCGACAAACACCCGCCGTAGCGCAGGCTGCGTGCCAGTGGAGATCTTCCAAAAGGCCCTGGTGCAACAAGGAGTTCCAACAGAGGAGCTGGAACATATGATCAAGGCCACTTGGGAAGATCTGGGAAGTGGCAGAACCATCCAATGATAAAAATTCTTGAGATTTCTTGTGGTTTGGAGATGTTTGGGGGGTGAAATCATGTCAATTCTACTATTCTACAACCCCCAATTCTTGTGCAAGGTTTATGTTTCATGATATCTGATGACTCTGGGTGGCATTGGGATTTAAAAGGCACGTGAAACGTGGGATGTCGATGTTTGATCACTCTGGACTATTTGAACTCCCACTGCTAGAGTAGCAATTTGTTGTTTTTTTGGGGGGGAGTGGATGATTTTCATAGGATCAGGTTACGGTTACTGGCCTATGCTCACTTGGGTCTGGCGGAACAACAAGTAGTTAGATGCTGCCATGGATCAGACTAGGCTGCCCCAGCAGCCTGTTGCAGGTTTTGCGTGGGACGGATGAAGAGAAGGATTCCATTTTTCGCAAGCTGGGAGAATCTTGCATGAAGCTGTTGAAACACATTCATTGCACGGCCAAGCAGGGATAGTCCGAATTGGGTATGGTTCAAAATTAGGTACCCCAATACTTCATGATTATTATTCAAATAGACTAAGCCATCTGTGATGCCCCTCAGGTCTTGAAAAAAATTGCCTCAAACAACCAAGTGGCATCCAGCCGTGGCTGTTGGAAAGCGCCTCAGGAAACGACCTTCAAGGCCGAGTGGAATCGACTCACCTGGTCCCCACATGCGCGCCCCTTGAGCGCCGCTGGCGCCTGGGCGGAGGCAAGGGATGAGTTCATGAAGGCTTTCTGGTGACCGTGTGGGTGACCATTTGTTAGTAATATTACCCTCTGGTTATGGCTAACATAGCCATGGAAAATCCCCTATCACTGGAGGTTTTAATAGGAAAATCACCCAAAATATCCCAAAACTAGCAATTTTCCATGGCTATGTTAAATCACCAGAGGGTAATATACTACTATAAGTCATGCGAAAGTGAGGTGGCGTACCCCGCTTCAACTGTCGGTATCACTGAATGATTCAATTTGTTTCACCCCAAGTCATGGCTGTTTCAGCTGCTCATATTATAGATAAGCCAGGGGATTGTGGATGAATAAATGTCAGGGAAATCCCCAAGTTTTCTCCTTACACCCATCCATTGATATTTATCACCCAGTTAGATCATGTGGTCATATTATTGGTTTCCATTATATACTACATATGCTACCCCCATAATATCCCCATCACCAGATTATCTCCCCAGGTTTTGGCCAAGCCGGGCAGGTGGTAAGGCTGGCGCAAAGCGACATCTTGGCCAAGCTGGGCTTGTCCACCAGCACGGCAGTGGTGCCTGGATGGCGCGACAAGAATCGGCTTGGAAGATGAGTTCAGTCTTGCAAAAATCGTTCAGCTATATATTATGGATTTATATGGGATTGATATGGATTCGTATGGAGTTATGATATGTTATGATGATTATCATATGGATTTACATGGATTGATTGGAGTTTTTCTTTGACTTGGACATGCCGGGTAGCTTTTACTGTTGACAGTTTTCGTCCAGACGATGGATGACGTCGCTGTTCAAAGAGTCACTACTCCTCGCCTGAAGAAACTCCAAGTTTGTTTGGGATAGGCAAATTCAATGGAGCCGCATGGAGCCGCTGTTGATGACGATGTTCATCCGACTTTCACCTGTAATGTTGGGTTGGTCAGAAGGTTAATTTCTAGCAAATCATGGAAGAAACAAAGATGATCCATGTCTAGCTAATAAGTATAGAGATGTTTGTCTTTGAAGGGATATTCAAGCTTCGCCGTCGCGTGTTCGCTTCTCCTTTGTTGTGTCAACCTTGGATTAAAATGCTATGATTCACGGTGTATACCCGCAAGGGTGTTGACTTACCATTGAAGAGTCTTTTGAAATGGTAATCGAAGGAAGTTTAGAAGTCAAACTTCCGACAACATGGACAGATGGAAAGGCAGAGATGGGAAGAGGCACAGAAGAGACAAGATCAGATAGGAGAAAGTCAGAAGAGAGAAGATACAGATGCGCGAAAAGATCGGAAAGTCGCGAAACACAATGTTTTTCCAATTTTTTGTGGCTCCGGAGGGTCGAAAAGTAAGCTCGCTAAAGCGGCGGGTGCGGAGCCATCCGGGGAGATGAGAGATGAACAAGTGCACGCCGTTGTGGCGCGAAGCACATTTTGAAGTGAAAAGTGTCAAAGCACACCATTCTCAAAGCATTTTTGGAAGTTGAGATGTCGAAAACGTATGAAAAAGTGCACGCCGTTGTGGCACTAAGCACATTGCCAAGTAAAAAGTGGCAAAAACTGACGGTCTCGCTGCTCATTTGGCAGTTGAGACGTAGAAAAATGCACGCCGCTGTGGCCCGAAGCACATTTCGAAGTCAACACGCGCAAAGCACCTCATGCTCGAACCAGTTTTGGAAGTTGAGATGTTGACAAAGTACACGGCGCTGTGGCGTGAAGCACATTTCGAAGTCAACATGCTAAAAGCACCGCACGTTCGGACAGCTTTTGGCTGTTGAGATGTCCAAAAAGACACCGTTGGATAGCGAAGCACATTTCGAAGTCAAAATCATGCTCGGACCACTTTTGGACGTTCAACCGTCATTTTGCGTGGCGGGCGCAAGGGATTCTGCACCTGGTCAAAAGTGAGCTAAACGTGTTGGGTTTTGTAGCATTTTCAAAACGATGGAAAGCGTGGCAAATTTGAAGAGGATCTGCAGAGATGCATGTCGCGTGGCAGGTGCAGGTTCCTAAGAAATGTTCGGAGGTCAGGGCGCTGATTTCCTGAGAGGGCGCATTTTGGAGCATCAGATCTTCAGGTTTGCTGAGATGATTTTACTTGACAGGTGCAGCATTTCGTATGACCTGGCCTCACTTTTTCGTGGCATGCGCAATACTTTAGACAGATGGAGTAGAAAAATCGCAAAACACATTGGCGCGCGGCCGTCAGCTGCACACTCAACTGTCCATTTATGGAAGAAGCCGCGCAGAAATGCTTTGTTTTTGATGTTGTCAAGCATTACACTACACTACGCTACGCTGCACTGCAACTACACCGCACTGAACTACACTACACTACACTACACTACACTACACTACACTACACTCACTACAGTAGACTACATCTACAACTACAACCACAACTAGAACTACAAAGGCAACTACATCAACAACTACAACTAGATTACAACTACAGCTACAACTACACTACACTACAACTACACACTACGCTACACCACACCACACCACATTACTACACTACACCACACTACGCTACGCTACACTACGCTACACTACGCTCACTACACTAGACTACATCTACAACTACAACCACACTACAACTATTTTGCGCTGTCTCCAACCACATGTCGGTCCATCAGTGGGTTCGCTCTGCCATCCATGCGTTGCAACAATTCACGACTCCTAGAGGTTTCCTATTTTTGAAACTTCCGCCACCGCCTTGTGCGGTACTACTGGGATATGGATATATTGGCAATATCCTTTCGTGAAAACCAATTGATATATTGATCCTTTCAGCCCTAGACGGAGTTGAACCCATCCCTGCCGTCGCTTCCCAGGTGGTATCTCCCCAAGGTGAGCCAGATGGCACCTGGGAATGTCTGGTATCTTTAGGGCCCAGAGAGGCTGGGTTTCAGTGGCCGAAATCCCATGGGGCCCATGGGACTATTAAGGGGGGGTCTTTGAAATTGTCTTCCAAATTCGGGGAAGTTTACCGAAACTGAGTATATATAAGATATATATCAGGTATTTATTGCCATCTCCCAAGGTATAGAAACCCTTACCACCGGGGACGGGAAATCACAGAGTTCCTGGAAATTGCCATCCCAAATAGTGGAGAAACACCAACTCAAGTTTTTAAGGCCGACAGGCATTGTCAGCCGTGAGCCTTGGCCAGGAGTCAGACAGCAGTGGTGTGGCTTTCCATGTCATCAATTTACGAGGCCTGGGAAGGACTTCGTTGGTGGCTTCAGATTTTTGTTATGTTTTCCCAAGGATATGATTCTATGATGATGTTTACAACTGGCTAGTTGTTGTGGCTAAGGGTAAAACGGCAGATCACTTCTTGGTGAAGTGAAAATGTAAGAGAGATGAGTTGACTAGATTTGATTGTGTTGTTTGATTTGGCAAACATGCGCAAAACCAACAGGCGAGCCTATTGTTTCAATGAGATCTAAGATTATGTGCTTTGATTTTTTTCCATGCATGCTGAAAAACAGCAGATGAACCAACCATCATTTGGGGGATTTGTCAGATTCGTGGAGATTCCTGATTTGATGAGGAGTGGAGGTTTCTCCAAAATATTTTTGGAACCCCCCCAAAAAAATACCATACCCTCGGACATTCGTCTCAAAGTTCACGCAAGCGTGTGAGACCGGCGCCCATGCCGACGAGTGTTTCGTGAGCATGTGGGCCGTTTCCGAAATTTAATTAAATGCAGGCACCCGCAGTGATGACTGACGCGGGGAAAAAGCAAATTGGGTCGCCAAATCCTGAAGAGCTCGGTTGCTCAAACAGACACGACCATTGAAACCAGGACAGTCAAATTGTGCANGACTGACGCGGGGAAAAAGCAAATTGGGTCGCCAAATCCTGAAGAGCTCGGTTGCTCAAACAGACACGACCATTGAAACCAGGACAGTCAAATTGTGCACCAAACGTGCGAACAGACTTGACCTTGGTCAAACGCGTGGCCCAAGGGACCGCCACACCTGACCGCAGGATAGCGTCGAATGTACGCTTCCATGTACGGAACATCGTCACGAACGACGGGAGCGCAAACTCAAACNGTGGCCCAAGGGACCGCCACACCTGACCGCAGGATAGCGTCGAATGTACGCTTCCATGTACGGAACATCGTCACGAACGACGGGAGCGCAAACTCAAACGAAGGGTCATCCTGAACCCAAACCCACTCATGATAGTACAAAAAGGGCGGGAGCGTTGACGTATCATGAACAAAACCCCANGCCCAACGGATCTCCCGAATCCAATTAAGAAGAAGGTTTGCAAAGCCTTGGTGACAAACAACTGGTGCCGCATCGACCGGCACCACGGGGAAGGAGGGTGGACCGATGAGCCTGAGTGATGACAGGGTCACGACAGATCGGACCTGCGGGGCATCCTGATCGTTCGCAAACATAAGACCGACACCCGCTTGGAACTGGTGTAAGTCCCGAGCCAAACGAGAAAGGCGTTGGAAATCACACAACACAGCCTTAAAAAGGGGGGTAAAATGACCCTGCAGAGCCTGCTTGGCAGCGGCATCAGCCCAATGGTTAAACCAGGCATGCACCCGAGCAGGACCTGCAACCTTTTTGTAGTCAACGTGTCCTTTGATCCAGTGAACCTGAGCATCCTCCAAATCCACATCCCTGGCCGCAGACAGGAAGAAAGCCCAAAAGTCACGATGATCTGTCGGAATGGACGGCGGGTACCCTGACCGCAAAGCATCCAAGATACGCTGCGCAATGCGTGCAACACTTTTCGAATCCGTAAAGACGACTGGCTTGGAAGAACGAGCGAAGGCGCAGGAAACAGCCAACAACTCAGCACGAAAGATGGACTGACAAGAACCTGGCACAACACCGCTCCACACAATGTCAAATAAACCTCCCGGCTTAGCCCTAAGGGCTGCACCTGCAGCCACGCGCACAGTGGCATCACGTGGGTACAGACAGGCCCCATCTGTGTAAAAAACCTGTGGCTCCAAATCCACCGAACGCTGAATCTCAGGCAACCTTAATGTGTCAAGCTGCGCCTGCCAGACACGCCACCCATCAGGTTCGGGCAACAAGCCAAAGGCGGTACAATACTCAGGAAGTTCATCCCATTGTGCCTGCAAAGTAGGAAAGAGTGCCCTCCACGACGCAGAGAAAGAACAGTCTCTCAGACGGTGCATACGGGAATCAGGCTGACCACAGTGCCGGCACATCGCCGCATCATCCTTGATGTGCTTGGTGTACTCCCCAGAAAAGAAAGCACCAATCTGCTGCTGCAAAACA
>BGPT01001155.1:33418-69035 GCA_003297045.1 Symbiodinium sp. clade C Y103 | reverse complement strand
AATGACTTCAAACACAACCGGCAGTTCATCAACAGCAAACTCACCTAAAAAGGACATGAAGCGTCGAACATCGGGATTCGAAAGAACAGACATGCGGAAATCCAGGTCCGCCTGTCTCCTCATGGCGTCCCTTCTGGCTCTCACAGAGCCCAGGGAGCACAAACCTGAAATCAGTCGAAGCGCCCTGGCATACTCACCAAGGAAACTGACACCTGGCCGCTCATCGATCAGCCGAGCAATCCACTCAGGGCTCATCCTGAAAAAACCCAGGGGCCTAGAACAGGGGAAGAGACACCTGAACAAAGGGACCAACTGAACTCAGGGGGGAACAGAAAGAGGTCCAAGAAAAACCAGGCGACCAACCGAAGGGAAGGGACACCAAGGGACACCAAATGACTCTCAAGCTCTCGGAGCAGTCCGACCTACCCGCGCGGAGGGGGCTTGAGCCAAGGCTAAAAAATACCATACCAATCCGGCAGTACTTAACTATTGTTGGACTTCCCATATGGCTATGAATCAAAACCCTGGTACAGTACCTAGTGAACCCCAAAATAGCTGGGACTCATGTTCATCCCATTCAAATTGATAGTAGGTATTGATAATAGGTATTGACCCATCCCACTCCGGAAATTCTGATTCCTGCCATCCGCCCAGGCGGTGATGCCGAAGAGTTGGAGGTGTTCAGCCCAGCCGTCTCCTGGCGTCATGCTGGGCCTGGAGCGAAAGCGGCCGCGGTGATCCCGCTGCAGGGCGTGCGGGGTCTCTCGGCTGCACAGCTGGTTGGGACGGGTCCAAAATTTGAGGGAAACCGTTCGAACCATTCCCAAAATGATTATATGGTTTTATGGATTTTTGGATGCCGAAATCCGAAATCGACGTTTTTCTTTTAGGGTTGAGTTAAAAATGCCTGATAAATCCGTCATAATCATGATAAATCCACGATAGATCCATGAGAATTCCATCACAAAACCATCTTTTTTGATGTGTTTCAAAAAACTGCCGTTTCTGCTGTGACGTGTTCCAAACAAAACTGCGCCAGGCTGGCTGGGCCAAACAGATGATCCCATCCCTGGGATTGTGGTGGAGAGGCAGGGGAGAAGGTGGAGCCATAGCGGAGATATGGTCTATCAAATATATCATATATATAGATGGGGATATATGTATATGAATTATATATAATTAGTAAATATATATATATATATATATGTGGGGATGGGTCAATACCTTTTAAATTATGCCTATTATCATCAATTTTTATGGGATGAACATCCATTTGCACATCCATTTGCGAGCTATTTTGGGGCTCACTAGGTACCAGCGTTTTGACTCATAGCCAAATGGGTTTGTCTGAATATAGGGTATACCGTATACCCCCAATTAGTTCGCCATTTAATGGGGAGAATGAGGATCAACCAATGGATTTAGAGGTACACTATGTTCAGACGAACCCATATGATTATGTATATATATATATATAATATATATATATATATATACAGTAGAATGGCTTCAACTGGTCCACGCACACCCTCAACATTACACAGTGGCATCCCTTGCTCCTATAATGTCGTGCCATGTTACCGCTCCGCCTCCGTGCTTCAATGTCTGTGTCTAGCAACGAAAAAAACCATTTTCAATCATGTGTTTCGGTCCCAAAAATGCGGTCAATTTTGGTCCCAAAAACACGACCGGGCTCTTTGCGGAAGACACTGCAGGCTCCAAATTTGGGGCCCCAAATCTGGGNGTCCCAAAAACACGACCGGGCTCTTTGCGGAAGACACTGCAGGCTCCAAATTTGGGGCCCCAAATCTGGGACCAAGAAAGCCAATGTGGCATGCCACGCCCTTGTACTGCTCGGGGCTCGCTTTGACAGCGCGCCGTGACGCTAAAGTTTCTCTGTCCCACATTTCCATGCACCGTTTGGAAGCTTCTTGCCCCCACACACACACACATTGGGGGCCCTCCACGGCGAAGCCAAAGTTAGCTCCTTTGCTGGCCCCAAAAACCCGGGTCAGTCTTGCTATTATGCTGCGCCACGGGTGCAGACGCCCCGGCCCAACTCCATGTGCAAATGCTTAATCAAGAAGGGGGCAACGGCCCAGGTAATAAGCGGCAATCTTGGCAGACACTCTTCTATAATGTGGTGGGACGTCCTTCCTTGAAGGTCATTNCGAAGACGTGTTTCTACATGTTCGACAGGCCACGCATATATCTGGGTCCTGTATGGGTTCGAACCCGTTGCGGCATGGATAGTCACCACCAACAAAGAAGGCAATCCAGAGGAGCCGTTGTCCTTGTAAATTACAGTATCGGGCCCGCCCCGCCCCTGTAAAACGTGTGAATTTCAAGAGGCGCAAAACGCGATGCTTTGTAAATTACAGGGCGCGGGCCCGTAAAACGTGGCAATTTGATGAAATTTGTAGAAAACTGGACACGATCCCGCGTCCCGCGGGCCCGCGGGCTCGCCGTACCTATGCGCGGCCCGCCGCGGGCCCGGCGCGGGCCTGTAAAACGTGGAAATTTGAAGAAACGGGACACGGTTCCGCGTCGCGCGGGCCCGCCGTACCTATGCGCGGGCCCCCAGACCCCGTTTGGACTTTATAATAAGAGGGGACCCCCAAGCCATCCTGGGTCTAGCGTTGTATCCACGGCCTCGTTCCAAACGGGTCTGGACAGGAGCTTTTGCCTTCTCTGCTCTGTTCCAATTCGTGTGCCCGTGTTGCCAGTATCCACGGCTTCGTTCCAAACGAAGTCTCTCAGATTGAGTGCGCGCAAGGCGGCTCTGAAAATGGAGATTCAAAATCAAGCAAAAATGGCTTCTTTGAAGGGGGCCCCCGGAGTGTATATTAGTGTTCAGACGAGCCCATATAATTATATATATATATACACATTAGATTATATTAAATGGAATTTTGGACTATAATTGTCTATAGATTGGACTTTCAGATAATAGTCTATGTAAGTCCATTGAATATATCAGGAGCATGTTTTTTTTGCTGGGGCTGTAATGTAGCCATGGCCATACCTATAACTCGGTAACCAGTTGATGGGCTCACCTTATGAGAAATGATGTGACTGTGATATTTCATGGTGGGATATTTGGGTTTGAAAATAGGGGATGCCCATAGCCATTGCAATAGGGAAAATGACAAAATAATCCGTTGGAATTGGGGCTAGCCTATTTTCAGACAAACCCATGATGTTTGTGGGATACAATATACCCATAAAACGGAAGGATTTGATGTTTCAGAGGAGTATCGGGAAATTTACATGGATCCAAAATTGATATACAATTATATAGATACTTTTAGGATTTTGTATTTAGATCCATCTATGGCCATGGTGGAAGATGATATCTCCAATGATGTGGAATATGAATGAAATCTAATATGATGGATTTCTTTGACCACATGGCCATGATGTTTCATGGGGATGTTTATGTTCTTTTTAATGGAATGGGGATGTAATTGGTATCATCAATTAAGGAGGATTTCACCAACCGATTTCGGGTGTATCAAGGATTGTAAACGTCTAAAACCAAGCATTTTGTGGTGATTTACTGAGGCATAGTGGGATATAGGTGGAATTAAAATGAATTAGAATGAATTAGAATGTAAAAGGTACTGGTATGATGATAAATAGTTGAGCCAGCCCAATCGATATCCAGCTTATCAGCGCGGATTTGGATCCTTAGGATATGGAAACTGAACCAAGCAGTCACTATTGGCGGGATGAAATGGGATGGGACAGCAATTAATATTAATTAGCAACATGGCTTATTTTTGTTGGGTCAATTTTGGATACGGCGCTGCAATACTGGCCAGTGCGGTGCCTAATTTTTTGTCATGAACGGAGATACTGTCTATGTACATACGAAGTAGCATCTTAAGACGCCACTGAAATCGGGTACAAAATGCTCTGCAAAGGTGTCGTTTTTCCAAAGGTCTTCGTGTTTCCATAGTTTCATATATGTACAAATGTTCTCCAAAGGGTTCCCTTATGTTTTCAAATATCTTTCATCAGTTCTCTAGTTTTTTCCATTCGATTTCCCGTTGTTTGCCTCGTGAATCCACTTTTTCTCAGGTTTTCCAATGGTTTCCTCATGTTCTCGCAGGTTTTCTAATGGTGTCCACCCATTTGGCCATGGTTCGGATGTTTTCCCCGGTCAAAGACCATGGTTTCCGCCATCAGGGGTCCTGGCACCCTGCGGCGCTTACAACTCGATCCAGATGCCTTATTAAGGAGATTTTCTTGGGGAGAAGTATTGGTTTCTCTGTGGGATTTCAACTCGATTTAACCAGCCAAAATGTGGATTGAATGGATTTTCATGGGATTTAACCATCTGATTGGTTAATACCAGCCCCCGAAAAGATGCAGAACAGTACATGCAAACGGTGGAAAAGCATTGCCAGAAATGACCAAAAAAAGCAAGGGTCTATCTGCAGAATCTTTGGTGGCTGATGCTGCTCAGCAGATTGGTTTAAGGGTGTTTACCATCAAATCTTGAGCATTCCTCTAAAGAAATCCCTCAAATCAAGGCACTGAACATGACCGCGGGGGTCGGAATTGGGGTACCCAATGAACCCACAAGATATATCATATCCCATGTCTAAATGGGGACAAATCCAATCATCAGGGCTCTTCCAAGTGCTGATTTCGCTGAAGGAATGACATCTTTTGGCCACTTCAAGAGCTTGGTGAGGCCCAGCAACGGAGACCACTGATGTTATATACATAGACTATGTATGTGCATATATATATATATATATGTATACATAGTTCATACATGTACATACATTTATGTAATATATAAATATACACATATTAAAAAAAATCATAATATACTTAATATAAGCTATGTATGGATATAATGTATACATCTAAAATCATATGTTTTTTCCCTAATGGGCTCCCCGTTGTTCCAGATTGAGATTATGAACTATGAACTGAATATTGGTGCATTGGAACTCCCAGAAATCACAAAAGTTGTAGGGATGTTCCATAATTTTTCGCACTCAACTGTGGCCCCTTCATCATTTCCAGCTTTATGGGGCTCAAGTTTTAAGGAGCCACCCAACTCACTATGCCGCCTCTTGGACCGTTCGCATGGCGCTGCCTGGCCCTTCTGAACGTGGCTATGTCTGGGCCGGCAGTGTCGTTGCAAGATCCTGCCGGGCAGGAGTTGATTTTTCTGAGTTTGGCCATCAATGCTGCCATGATGGGACCATTTGCCCTGGTGGAAAATGAGCCACCTGTCTCGGTATGTCCTTGAAGGAAGAGTTGAAACACAAAATTTGGAGGGATAAAAAAGATCAAGAAACAATGAAACAATGGGTAGATGATGATATATGATGTTAATTTGAAGCGTATCCAAACCGGCTGACCGGCTGAGCTATTTTTCCTGACCAAAAATGTTGCTTGGTTTAGCTCAGTGTTTGATGTTTTGTTTCTGGAACATGACGGGATGATCAGGGGTGTGGGAACCTTTGAAACCTTGCATGCATTGCATACACTCTGGCGAACCAAGGGGAAATAGAGCAGTTACCATTCTGCAGATGAGTTTCCCTCCATTACCATATCAATCATATCAATAGTGGATTTTCTGTCAGTGACTTTGGCCACCGTGGCCACATGTGGCCACCATGGCCACCAGCCACCCTGAAATGTCCCATGGCGCACAAAGTGGGCCCCCCCAGTTATAAGTTAGCTTATAACCCCATCAAATTGTAGATACATAATGATACATATACCCTCTGGTTATTCAACATAGCCATGGAAAACCACCTTTTGATAGGTAAATCACCATAAATAATCTATAAACGGGCCATTTTCCATGGCTATGTCAAATAACCACAGGGTATCTTCTATAAACCCAACAGTCATTGTAATTCCAGACAAATTTAACCATCGTTTGGTGGGCCCCAGCTTGCAGTTGAGGATGGTTTTCCAGAATCCTCAAGCCAAAAGAATGGAAGGCAGGGCAACGTCCAAGTCTCAGGTGGCGTTGGTTGCCTCAGAGGCAACGTAAAACCCATGGAATGAAGGGTAGTAGGGGAGTAGGGGTAACTATCCAAAAATGGTTCCTTTGACATTTATTTATCCATGCCAGGTTGTGAATTCCTACAACGAATCCAAATCCATAGTATGGTTTATCAACAGTTTACCTCCACCATGACTCAAGTATATGTACTACCCATACACATACTTACACCGTCATTTTTTTAGCATGAAACTCAAACATGGCAATCTTCAGAAGGAAAATCATCTTCCATTTTGTGTTTCACACGGTGAAACTTACGGGGTTTTAATATCATATGATGTCAACCCTGGATGAATGAACCCCTTGGCTGTTCAATTGGGGGGGTACTATTTCCGAAGCAACGAATAATATGTATATTTATACACAATATGTATATATTATATATTTATATACATTATATACATTATATACATATGTGGTGTTTGAATGATAGCACCCCATCATCACCGCAGGTCGCTTCTCCTTCGTGTTACCCATGGAGCCATCTGGATCGGCTGCTATGCCCAGCCGTTTGGCCATGGAGATCCAGGGCCAACTGATGGAAGGCGAGGTGGTGAATCGCTCGAAGGCGCAGAGCGTCTATCGCGACTTGGACGGAACACACCGGAGGCGAGGGATAGATCATGCCAGGGATCGTAACTGCTGAGTAACTTCATACTATAAAGCTATATCACCAATTTACTGTATCTATTATATATATATATATACATATGTGTGTGTGTGTGTGGGACGACCCACGAATCGGAGACTTGCGATCACAAGGGGCCAACAAAAGCCAGTTGCGATCCTTGAGATGATCCTTCCAGGAGTTGAGACCTTCAAGATTGGGACACTTTTGGAAACTTGAAGGTAAAAGTTGAGATGGAGAGGATCAATCTGCAAATCCCTTTCACATGGAGGTTTATCGTAGCTGGGAAAATCATCTATAGATGATGGATTGTCCATTGCAAATTTGCCGTTTGCAACTGGATTCATACTCATACAAGCATGTCAACGCTACCCTACCAGAAAGAAAACATGCTGGTGTATGCTGTATAGTCACATGACCAGATCTCAAAACTACTTTGTCCTCAAATTCCTCAATTACGTCCACCTTAGAGATGGTCTTGTGCCACCCTCAAAGGTGGAAATTTGATGGCATAGTGTTCCCGGAAGAATCCTACATGAATCCTCAGCCCATGAACATCATTCGGAGGGTCCTCAATATTGAGGACATCCCAAATAGGACCCCATTTGGTTAGGTGCATGGTTGTAGGTCAGTATAGTATCCCCAGTGTTCTTTTTCCTTGCACCGTTAGCGTCCATTTGGTTGCTGTTTTTCTCGCTTACATCCATTTATTTGTGTCCTACCTCTAGCTCACAACCATTTGTCTTCACCCAACTTTGTTGATTGAGATCTACTTGTTTGGTTAATGTGCAGCTGGAAAAACAAACTTTGGTTGTAGGATTCGCCTTATTTGTTGCTGATCTCCCATTGTATGCCGATTGTACATGCCGTTTTGTAATTTCATCCAGCAATGGAACAAACACGAACAAACAAATGGTTACGTTTATCCATTTACGAATGACTTTCTGATCAACATTTATGGTGTTTTTCTGCTGCCATCCAGGTGAGATTCTGCATGAGGCACGTGATCCCGCGTTATTGGAGCAGAGTGCCGGGAACCTTTTTACGGCACGGGTCTTTCCCATTGAGCCACACGTAACTTGCAGGGCATGGCTGGGCTTTGACTAAGCTATGCTGGGTGGAATGGCTTAGGATATCTTATCTGTAAATTTCTGTGGATTTTGTTGGTATGATGATTCTTGATGCATCTAGTATCATCTGCAGTAGTACTTGGTCAAATTGTATTGATTGGTTGGTACTTTTAATGTTAATGCATGTTCATCATGAATTTGTCATAGATGCATCCATGTGCCAGTCAAACTGGGGTGAACATGCCATCATCTATTCATTCTGGGATGCTTTCTGGACAACCAGAGTGAAGTGACTCACAATTGTTAGGCGGCAGGATGTCTGAGTAGATTTGCTCCTGTTGCAAGTGTTCTTGGATTGGCTACCATCACCTGCCAAAACATTTGATATATTGTGGTCCCAACAAGAGATGGCACATTGTTTGTCAATCTTTGGATTGGCAGACTCTTTGCACACAATTGGGGTCGCCAGTTTCAAAGATTCCCTTTCGGGTTTTACTGTTGAGTTTTCTCACAGGTGTTCGGATTTTTATTAAATCGCATGGATGGCCCAACACTGATCTTCACCAGTCCAGTCCGATGCACTTGCATCCTTTCACTAGGTCACGAGCAGCATATGTATCCAATGAAGATCTTGATATGGCTGTCAAAACCCTTCATTTCTGAATGCTTTCCATCAACAAAGACCGCAGTGTCTGAAAGACGCCCAAGGCCATCACCCCATGTTTGTTGCTAAATTCCTCATTCCTGGTACTAGAACCCCCATCTCAGGCAGTCGTGAGACTCATCTTGTCCTATGCCATCACGCTTCCAATGCGCGACCTGCATCGAAGGCTGCTGATCCCCTTGGCTGGGCTTCCTGAAACTTGCCGCCGCGTTAGACCGAGCCTGTTGATCTCGTGTGTGGCATTTGCATCTCCAAACACTTTGACTTTTTGGAGATACCTGACATGTCCCACGCTTGGGACTGGCTCTGGAGGTGACCAATAGATGACTTGGTACAATTTTTGCATGAGTCACACCGACATACCCTGACCCATGACCTCGAGATCTGGGTGAAGTAAACAATCGATGATTCCCAGGCCATGCACAGAGAAAGCCCAGATTCAGTGAGAGATTTATTGACTTAGGACTTCAACAGTTTGATACTCACAATATGGGGTCTTCTTCAGATTGCGAGGACTCCAAAACCATTGGCTTTCCTTCAAACATCACCTGTTTTGGATCATTTTGGGGCCCGCACTTTGAGAGCCATCCATATCCTGTGTTCACCGACCTCATCAATTTACTGCAAAATGAACTCTGTTGGTCGTTTGAACCCATACCTGCGACCAGCATGGAGAGATTCCCTCCCCAAATTCCGACCTTCACTGAAGTCCAGAAGTCTACTGCCTACTGCTTGATTTTCAATGTTACTTCTTTGGTTCTGGTTCAGTTCTATCCCAGCTTTGGTGGTGACATGTGGTGACTACCCGGTGAGGATCCCCAAATGGATTCTTCATGATTCTTCCATCCCCAAGGTTTTGTAGCTCCACCTGGCGGAAAAAAACTGAGGAGATCCACAACTTGACCTTCTCTGCGAGCGTCCAAAGTTTAGGGGGTGGCTTTAGCGCCAACTGCTCTTTGCCAGCGGATGGCACCAATTTGCCTGGGCTCATGTTGGAGAAGCTTGGAGTTTGTTGAAACATGGGATACATCGGGAGCTACCGGACATAGAAAAGCCAAGGGTTTCTGAGGTTTTGGCTCCTAGAATCATCATGAAATGCTTTGTTTGGTGTGTCCCCAATTGTTCTGGACAGTTGATCAAGCCTCAGAACCAGAAAGAATGGCCTGCCAGATTTTTCTTCGAGTTGGTCAGCGTCCCCATCCCTTACCGCTTCTCTGCATCTGTCGTGTGGCTGAAAGCTTATTGCCTGTCTTGCTTCAGGACCTCTACTTGAGTCCTGCATACTGATTTGATGCTTTGCTCAGACATCTCCTATTCACATTCGCTCACTGCCAGGAATGGTGCAATGAGTTTTTCCACAGCAGAGACACATACGATTCCCAGCAGTGACATCCAACTGGATGTTTGGGAACCAATGGCTTTTACGCGCACGTTCTCTGTAGATGGAGGGCAACTGGTCTCCAGTTTCGTCGTTGACAGCAACTCATCTAGCTCCAGCTCAACGGAATCTTTCTCGCCTGAAACGTGGATCATCTATGTTGATACCTCTGCATCTACAGCTGATTCATTTTTGGCGGCTCTCCTGTAGTTCAGTCAGACGCTGATGTTTTCTTCTTATCAGTTATTGGAGTTGGCCATGTTTCACAGTTCTTCAAGTAGGTTTGCACTTTAATAATTCATGGCAGCTCACACAGATTGAGATTTGATATGCAGGCAGAGATTCAATACAGCTCAACCTCTCAGCTAAAGTTCTGAGGTGGCAAGAGTTTGAAATCACTGTTTCGAATAGGATTTTCCACTTGGATTTCATATCTATTTATATTTAAGACCTTGTTTTTTCTGGCCAGGAATCTGAGGTCAGAATTCCCGTCATCGAAGCCTTACTGGGGCAGCTGCCGTCCACCACCAGGGAGGTCAAGGTGTTGGCCTTTGACATCGAAGTGATGGAAATTTCTCATGCCCAAAGCACTGAAGAGTTCCTGTGCTGTGTGGATCTAGTGGATCTAGTCGAAAATGTCGAAATGGAAGGCAGAAAAGTAAGGAAGATATTAATGGTTTTTATGGATTCAATATATAACATTATAACTTGATTTAGAGATGAAGGGATCATTTTTTTAATGGATTTGACTTAACATTGATTTATCGTGGGATTATAACGGGGATGAAATGGGTGTAAATATCATCTCGAGTTACTTCAGACCCATTTACACATATCTACACCCGTAGACGGGGATCATCTTTTGACAAAATCAACTAATAGTTATTCAGTCTCGATTCATTTGCTAATCCTAACATAGACAATTTCCATAAACTTCGCAAGGAACTTCATTCAGAAGTGTTTCATCCAAGGTTTTCGCTCCTAGCTTCCAGCGTTTCCGTAGCATTGCGACAGCGCTTGCCGCTGGGCGCCACGGATTTTGAGAAACTTCTGCAGGATGTTGAGACGCGGGTGCCATCCGCTGGCCAGGACCTGCCATCCGGGCGGCATGGGATCCATGGGTTTTCCCTGTGGATCTTGGGTGATGGAGAAGAATGGGGGATGGGCTGAACCCAATTTCGGAGGACAAAAAGCTAAGTCGCGAAAATGGGACCCAAGAATTGAGCGCATCGGACGCGACTCAATTTTCTTGCATGGTTCAGCCTAAGAGTGTGTTTAATAGGTGGAATTCCAGATCAAAGTAGTAGCTTTTTGAAATCAGATGATCCACAGGAATCTCATCGCCCTTAAAACACTACCATTCTGTGGTCACAAATGTGTGGTTTGATCCCCCATTGCACCATGCTTTCCAGGGAGAGTCTAATATTGGGAAGAGCTTGACATAATATTCCAGCAGATGGCCGCCAACGGCCCAGCCTAGGCATGATTTAAGGGACAAATTTACAGCAACAACCAATGGTTTTTGGGAGAGAAAAACCATTGGTTTCCTGCAAATTGTTTCTCTACAGATCAATCCATTGATCAACTTTGAATGTGTCCCATTTCTCTACAAATCAATCCAGCTATCCAGCTATTCATCCATTGATCAATCCAAGTGTGTTGGCTTATTTGGATATCCACTGACTGTTGCCAATCCCTTTGAGCCTCAGGAGTTGGGCGTGCTGATCCTCAGCGATTGCATCGCAACTGCCAATGAAAGGGCCAGCCAGCGGCTGCAGAGACTGCTGTGGCTTGGTGGTCCTGGAGATCTTCCAGCAAATCATGGTATGTTTGATGTCTGGATTGGGGACACATGGGGAACTGGAACCATCGAAGTGTGCCTAGAAATGCCTACAATTCAGGTTTGGGATTTGTCTTGATTCGACATGATTTATGATTCATGAAATCACGATGCAGGATTGTGGATGGCGAGATATCTTCCGGGGCATGCCAGCTCAAAGGTGTTCAGCATCACACAAAACTCCTTGAATTGTTTGTGTGCAAATGGTTGGAGTCCGACAAGATGCGAGGGCACACAGGAAATCAATGGAATCTGGATCCAGCCAACTTCATCCTGAAATCTCCTGAAAATTCATGAGGCAACTTGGGAAAGGACAGTCTTAGGAAATGAATTTCGTCCATGATCGCTGTATAGTATTATAGGGTGGTTGATGAAACAGAGAGGTGATTTATCCCTTTGTTCCAGACCATTGTACCATGCTGGTGACCCCCAGTTATAAGTAGTTTATGACCTAATCTTTGCTGGTTTATAGGCCCCTTTCACTAGAAAAAGTTTGATCATGTATATGTGCCATAATCCCAAAAGTTGGAGTTCTAACTGCGCTAACTTAGCTGCATGATCATGAGGACTCCTGGCCTTGCCGGGCGTGTGGTGGAAGTGGCGGTGATCGGCACCAAATTCGACAGCCCTTTGGGATCGGCGATCGCATCAGCAGGAGCTGGGCGTGCCTTGGGCAGCAATGGGAGCGGATGGGAATGTGGTGACACTTTCATCATTAAACCCGCGTGTTACTAAGGGTAACCCAAAGTTCGAGTTTACAACCTTGCGGTTTCATTGCGGTTTTCAATTCACTCCATGGTGAGATGATTCATTGATTTGGAAACGGTTGCCATCAGCCAGCCTGGTAACTTACATACATTCAGGCGGGGCAATGATTTCGGAAAAAACATACGTCAAATTCTCGGACTGAAAATCTTGAATGACATCAATTCCCTTACAATCACCATACACCATACAGTACTTTTCCGCTGTTTCAATTCCCTTGAGCACCCCATCCCAGAAATCTCTTGGCAGCTCCCTGAAAGTCACAGCCGCAGCCAAGGTATTGTGAACATCCCCTTAACTTCCAAGGATCTCAGCTCAGTGGCTGCCCAAGCTTGGTTGGACTTGACGAAACCCATGGGTCAGCGCGGGGAGTTGGTTCCAGGCGCAGCCGGTGCGGGAAGCAAGGCCTGGATATGGCCCCAGGCTGCCTTCGATTTGCATGAAGCTGGGTGGCAAGATGTGCCAGATGTGGCAAGAATGTTGTTCCCATACATTTTGGGGAGGTTTCAGAAATTCCAGAGAATGTCTTGAAGATAAGAACAAGTTCGGGATTTCAAATTCTCGCTGGTTTCGAGATAGTTCGAGGGATTTCTTCAAGGTATGGGTTTTTGCGTGGGTTTCCCATGGCTGCAAAGGACGGGGATGAGCTGGTGGTTTTCAGTGGAGGGGAAGGCCCTTTGGGATGGGTGGTGGCATAGTGTACATTTATGTACAGGTTGCAATATATGGCAAATATATGGCCAGTATAAAGCAAATGTATCGGTTGATATAGCTTTATTACCAGCGAAAGAAAGACACATATTTATCTCTTTAGACCATTTCCCACTAGTGAAGTGAAAGCTATAAATGGCTTAACATGGCTTAATCATCGTTGTCAGATTTCAATACTGGAGGGTACCAGGAAAATGGCTGGGCTACGACGCAACCAGTACAAGCACATGCCAATCTTGAGAATGGAACCAAGATAAAATAGGGACGTTTCGCTATTGCTGAGACAGTGAAACAAATTATGAATGTGAACTATGATTTGAAAGAGTCCTTCAACATGAGGTTACAACCACCGACAGCGTCCTCATAAAACTTCGAAATGAAACATGCAAATCACTCGATCACTTTCATGATCTTACATTCTGATAGGCTTGGTCTAGCTTCCATAGGATATGAGTACAGAGCAGTGCAGATTTCAATGGCCTGATGACAGGTTTAACGCTGGCCGCCCCTGAACTTCAACTGGCATCTGGGAGAATGACTGCAACAACTATCCAAGCTGCAGGCGCTGCATTCAGTTCTCTCCTTTCGCGCGAGGTGCTTCAACTGAACTAACAGCGATTTGTGGGGGAAGGCCACACCCATGAACTATTTTCATCTATTTTCAGGATTGCTCATGGACTCGAATTTGATTGGTATCAAATTTTGGAAGTGGTAGTTTCCGTTTTAACTTCATTCTCCGTTCCCAGGAGTTGGATGGTTCTGACAAGCATGTGGGGTGGGTTCACTTTGTAAACCCAGCTTGGTTCGGTTTTTTGTCGCCCGTTATTGCGCTCAACCTTTTGTGTGCGTGCGTTTGTCATGACCACTCAAGTGGCCCAATTGATGAACGACTCAAGAATAAACACACAGTTCACTTATATCCGATTTTGCCTTTGAGCTTTCTTTGCATTTCACAAAACAACAACAACAACAAGAAGAAGAAAAACAACAACAACAACAACAACAACAACAACAACAACAACAACAACAACAACAACAAGAAGAAGAAGAAGAACAACAACAACAACAACAAGAACAAAAAACAAGAACAATAACAAGAACAAACACAAACAACAAGAAGAAGAACAAGAACAAACACAAACAACACAAACAACACCAACAACACCAACACCAACACCAACACCAACACCACCACCACCACCACCAACAACAACAACAACAACAAGAAGAAGAAGAAGAAGAAGAAGAAGAAAAATAAGAAGAATAAGAACAAGAACAATAACAACAACAACAACAAGAAGAAGAAGAAAAAGAAGAAGAACAACAACAACAAGAAGAAGAAGAAGAAGAAGAAGAACAAGAACAAGAACAAGAACAACAACAACAACAACAAGAAGAAGAAGAAGAACAACAACAAGAAGAAGAAGAAGAAGAACAAAAAGAAGAACAAGAACAAGAACAAGAACAAGAACAAGAACAAGAATAATAATAACAACAACAATAACAAGAAGAACAAGAACAAAAACAAGAACAGCAACAAAAGCAAGAACAAGAACAAGACCAACAACAACAAACCACACATTCTGAATGCCAGGAATTTTCACAGCTGGATGTTCCCATCAGTTCCAGGGATCCCAGAAAGGGCCACCGTCCAAGGCCTCGCGTGCGCGTTTGGAGTTGCTGGAGGCTCAACGGCAACTGGCCAGTTCCAAGGCGGCGGCAAAGGAGAGCGGCAATGGATTGAAGCTGCAGTAGAACCAACCAGCAAAGATGTAGATAGAACATGATAGAACCAGACATTCTGCAGATACTGTACACAAAAATGCGGATAGGAAATGTGGTGAGGATTTTGAATCGTAGGGTTCAAACAATGACCAAGAACAGATTGGACACATAGCATTGGACACGTTGTGTTTTTGTCTTCCTACGGCTAACATGAATCCAACCAACTCAATTCTGTTTATTGTTTACTCAACAGCGCGAGGACATCGAGTTTGAACTGGTGCGTCTTTCTGAGCAATCTCGGGTGATGACACCGCACACAGCTGCTTGATGGAACACTTGCTGGAAACATTGAGGGCAATATAGGACACTGCATTTTGATATGTTTGATATTCAAAATGTGAGCAGAAGTGCGTGTCTGTGTGTTGGTATGGTGTGAACAGCAAAAATGGGGAATGAACACCATATGTACGTGTAGGGTCTTTTAGATCAATCTTTCCTTCCTGATCTTTTGTCCCTTCCAAAGGTTGGAACTTGGAACAACCTGGCAGCGGATGGAAATGGTTGAATCTAGTGTTTTTTATTTGTCCACAAATAGGGTACCCGCAAAATTCCATTCTTTTGAACGAACATGTCCCCCCAATTTCTCCATGGCTACAATGGACAAGTTGCTTTATCCTACAAATCCTATACTTTATCAGCAGTTTCCCCTGCAATGTTTTTTGTCCTGCTGTGAACCCACTTACCTAAGCTCAATACCGGCAGTGTGAGTGCCTGTTTTTCATCGCCTGGATGATATGTTCATATAGGCTCTATATTTAGAAACACCCAAAACGATAGAAGTGTAAAATCCTACTAAAATAGATAGTGACACATGACTTTTCCATATGTTTCTATCGTTTTTGGGGGTTTCTAGAAATTATAGGGCAATAATGGGCAATATTTATGGCCATTCGTCTTGGCGTATCCTCCCAATCTTTTGCAAACCAAGCCCCCTTTCGAGGCCTTGTTGGTCCTGGAGACGGACGAGGACTACGTTCGTTTCGGTATCCCACAGGATCGCCTGTCGCCCATCTTGACCGTGACCTCTACGGGTGTGCAGCTGACGGAACGGCAGAACCTGCAGCTATCGCCATTGCCAACACCTTTGAGCAGCCAAGAATTGGAAGGTTTCTGGTGAATGAGCTTATATAGTCTTCTCTATATATATATATATATATAAATATATTATATATATATTCAAATCTTATTCATTCTTATACATTCCAATTGTGTACAGTATGTCTGTCATTGGTTGATCTTACGGCGAATAGATGCGGAGAAAAGTGGGATTGCAAGGGATCTTATCGAGTATGAAAGAGGGGGATAAATTTAAGCAGCAAAATGTCTATAGATGCTGGGTTTTAAGATGTTTTAACAACAACAAGGCCTCGTTTTCACCGAGAAATCAGGGCATTTCTGCTTCGGAAGATCCCAGGTTTGGTCCCGGATTACAACGCCACGAACAGCAGCGAGTCCTGTGATGTTGGCCAAAGTGAATGTAATCTTCGGGTGCCTCGCTGTGAAACACGCCGTGGGAACGGCAAGCCGCATGGCCAATGAGTCAAACAGAGCCTTTAGTAATTGGGAGGTTGTACTCCTTGGATTGTAGATTTGCTTTACAGATATGTAGTAGGGATATCTTTAATGATCTTTAATGACTCAAGATAATTGAAGCCTATCTAAATATTTTGTTGGGATGTATACTTCAAAATGACCATGTTTGTTGGGTCATTTTGGGTCCCATGTGTAGCCAATGGTTCAATCATAGCCTACTGACCAAGAGGTTTGTCACTGTTTTCTCTGATTCCTGCACCAAAACTCTCTCGCATCCAAGAGACCTCGCTTCGGTTCCCGTTTTTCCGGCCATTGTTGGGATATGTTGCACTATTTGCATATATGTACATGTATTATTATGTCTTATTATGTATTATATATATGCACACACATACTACTACATTGCATATAGAGATGTTAGTACACAAGCATGATAAGCTACATCTCCAACTTGCCGATGTTTCCATCCACCCCGAAAACTGAGGTGGACGACCCAGATCTCATGTTGCAACGTGTGGATTCGAGTAGCCCGGACATGGGAGCATCTGGAGGAGCCAAGCAGGTGCGAAAAGACATGGGAGCTGTGGTGATTGGGCATGGATATCGATGACAAGAAAATAGGGATCAAACCGAGATTTACCAGCAACAAATGGGGACATCACCAGCAGCAAATCGTGGATGTAAGATGATATAAGAGATATAATTGGTAGACCCATGTAAACCCAATAATTTGTGAATAAAGTTGCGATTCAGCATGGTTTAGATTCAATTTCTTTCGGGTAACATATAACCAGAAGCCCCATGAATCCCATGTAACTTGACCATGGCAATCCGGATCCCATTCTTCATTCCCATTTTCTTCATGGGACTACCCACCAACCAATGGATATCAATAGGGAATTTCCATGAAGTTCCCACTGTCAGTTGAGTGTTCCTTCGTGCTACAGCCTGGGGAGGCCTTTTCTGTGACCTGGTTTCTGCTGCTCCTTCTATGCAGCTGGACCTGCAAGGAGATACTGTAAGATGATGTAAGATGTGGGGATTGCTGAAGGCTGGGAAATTGTCAAATCAGCTGTGTATGATATACAAAGTACCATATGTTTATATAGTCAATCCCAACCAGATTTGGCTCGAAGTGGTTCCCAAAAATGGGACGCTCTCATACAACCAAACTTTGTATCCCCTTTGGTGCTCCATATCTTCATAACCCAAACTTATAGGTGTGGGGGGCACGCATTTGGGTGCAAATCTTAGTATAGAAATCATGTCATGTGGTCAAGATATCACAACCTCACAGCGACCTCACTTCTATGTAATTTATGGCTATTAAGTAGGCTGATCACCAAGAGTGCCTTGCTTGTCTATGGACGATTCGCCCAGGTTGGTTGGATGGAATCTCCGCCCAGTGGGCTGATTTGGAGACCGATGCTGATGCCATCATCGCGAAACACGGTCCCGAGGGTCCCAGTGAGAGGCTGCGCGCGACGGCGGGGAAGTATGCAGCAGCACTGTGGACCAAACGGCAAGGAGAAAAGCTGAGAATCTTGGCTGAAAGCTTGGGTGGGATGGGCTGGGTGGGATGGTTGCTGATGGTTGCTGGTGGTTCTGGTGGTTGGGGAGGAGGAAAAATTATTATGGTGAATCTCATCACTGCGTTGACCATGGCTGAGGAAACTATTGTGCCAGCTGGATCACCTGGGATCCAACCAACGACTTGGCCTTCGAGTATCTCAGTAAGGCTGCGCAGCCCCTGGGCTTGAGATCTCCATGAAACCGTTTCTTGTGATGCCGTCCGTGGAAGTCCAACACCAACTTCCAAGATGGGCTGATTTACCCCCAAACATCACTCCCATCGATGCTTGTTAGAGGGTGCACGCCCAAAATTGAAAAGTATAGTCAGCTTCACTTGAAAGTCTTCATGCCCCTCCACGATCCATGTCCATTTGCACACATTTGATAGTATGAATTTGCAATTTCATATCCCCATATGATCCCCATCCAACCCCTTTGTTTACATTCATTGCATCACCAATTTCGAACTTTATTCTGGATATGAATTTCGTTCATTCCTATTCCCCCATCCCCATAGTACTACTGTATATAACTCAACTTATCAATAATTGCACTCCCTTCCCCATCCCAAACTTCCACTATAGATACGATTATTTGCTGAACTCTCATATTTTTCATGTCACCCCCATCCCCATCTTTTTATGTTTTATCATATTCCTATTCCCTCATTCGGACATATAGAAATACTATGATGGGGTATACCCAACTTACTAATGTTCAATGGGTCATCACCTCCCACGCCCCTCCCCATTTCAAATTTTCTATTGTAGATATTCATGTTTCCATGAAATATCCCCATCCCACAACAAGTTCAGAAACATGGTTATACTCAAATTATCTCAACTTAGTAATCCAACATGTTGCGCAAGAATTCTCAGCCAAAATGCCGCGCCCCAGGACCCGGACAAGCCCGTTACCCACATAGATATTTTGTGGATATAGTACATATATAGATAAGTATATCAATGCAGAATCAATGCCAATATATGTACATACTATCTCTATAATATACATGTTACATGTATGTATATATATATATACACATATCTATTATCTATATCATCAATTCTCCCATCCCATCCCCAGGCTCCTTGGCGACCCCACGCTCTCGCTCCGCGCCGCCACGTCCATCGCAGAGGTGGCGCCGCGCAGCTCGGAGCAGCTGCTGCGCGGCGCCTGGCTGACGCTGGCGCTGGGTGGCGAGGCTATGCCGTGGGCGGTGCGGTTGGCGGCCAGGTCCTTGGAGGAACGGGAGGAGACCATGGGGATGGGGGATGGAGAAAAGATGGGAAAAATGTGGGAAAACTGGGGATTTAGATAGAGTTAGAGAAATTTAGATAGATTTCTCAGATGGTTTTTGCTCTTATAACGAAAGCGGATTTTGGAGAAAACCTAATGTTTGAAGGATAAAAATCCGTGTTTCTGGTTCGTGTGGATTTCCGTAGGAGAATACGTCGAAACTTGACACCATGATTTTGTGTTTGTGGATCAAGGTTGACCCAAGTTTCATGCTGGTGGATGATTAAATTGTGGGATGATAGAGGGGTAAGAATGGGGGTAATAGATGGGTTCTTGAAGATGATTGTTGGTGAGTTGTGAGTACCATTTGGGATGATTGAAGGTCAGTTGAGTTGCTATTTCACAGTTGGAGAGTGATGTGGGAGGTTTGTGAGGTTGAATGCCTTGATAGGGATGTTGTCTGTTCCATTTTGGCCACAGCACTCGTATTGTTCAAGAGGTTTGACAACAAATGCCATCGAACCTGTTTTGGCATGGAAGAGTGAACAAGGTTCAAATCATGCGTCAACCTGCTACGTTGTTCTCAGGACAACGTTAACACCTATCGCGCCCTGGCCGCGGCCTATTGGAAGTCGGAGGATTTTCTGGCCGCGGGCAAGACCTATGCCCGTGCTTTGAACACTGAATTTCATCCACGCTATGGTGATGTGAAGAGAATCATCAGAGAAGAAACTGCATTGTTGCTACGGAGTATTCAAGATTCCTCTCCCGAGGTCTTCCAGGATCTAACAAACAATGAGCTCAAATCGGTGTCACCCAGTGAGGGTGAAAGCATCACATTATGGATCTCTATGTCCTGGCTCACAGATGCTGGGAGCTGTAGTTCAGAACAGTTGTGAGTTTCCAGCCGCTAGGGTAACCTATGGAGGAATTAATTAACCGTTTCTCGTGTTTTTTTTTACATGTTTCAACTATAGTTGCTTGAATGTTCCTTTGAGATGATCATGATGATCGACTTGGTTCACCACCAAGGACGCCAATGATGTGGATTTGCACGTCATAGACCCAAATGGAGAGGAGTGTTACTATAGCCACACATCCACCGAGCTGGGTCTAAGCTCCATGGCGGCGATTAGCCGAAGACACCCGAGCGTTGGTTGATGATTAGTTAGTTCGGGGGCAACCCACTAGCCGTTGAACTGGGGATCATCATGATCCAATATCATCCAATATCTTCCATTATCTATATGCCCTTCTTGTAACCGATAATTTACTGGTTCTATTTTAACATAGCCAATCAGTTGGTTGTGCTTGGCATCATTACCAGACGGAGACGAGAGACACGTATTATAAAGTCAGCCAATCGACCATGCTTTGCCAGTGAGTTGTAAAATTATCCTCACTTTCTGTTGATTTCTACTTCATTACCACATTGCAAGATCATTTTTTTTTGAGGCCAGTAGCAACCTCTTCACTGGAATCAGCAACTTTTGGCAAGCCGGCGGATCAAAGAGTGGCCAGTTTTGGGAATCATCATTTCCCTTACTTCTTAGTGGTTTTAAGGCATACTTGTAGTTGATGATGTTTGCTTCGAATCTACTTAATCCCCGCTATCTCTATCAGAGATCCTTGTAGTTCTTTTTTTGTGTCTGTTTATTGGGGTTGAACGTCAGTTTCTGGTGGTCAAACATGGTCGACGAAATATGCTTCACAAATCCCATCAAATCCAGTCCAATCATTACAGTCATGGTTGTTTGGCAGCATTTACTTTCTTCATAGTTGCCGTTTTCCATGCATTTACAAGGTTCCCCTCAAACATCCAACATTGCTAGACTGGCGAGCCCACTAAAATGCAATGTCTTCGTAATATAGGAACATCATCATTACTTTCGCTTTCCATGGCCAGTTTTTCCCATGTTCCAAGATTTTGAATGTCCATCGAGGAAATAATCAGCAACATCACCTTCTATGCACTCACAGAATTGGCAATGTTAAGGACACTGAAAGATCCATTTTGGGGACCCAATGGTTTTTATCCGTAGCCCCCCTAGCCTTCTATCCCAGAATTGCAGGGAAAATTAATACCAGAACCCGCAATCAATGTAGGGTTTCTAGCTCCCGTTTCAGATTTTCCCTTGAACCAATCAATTAACCATCCACAAACCATCACAGACCCAATGTTTTTCCATGTTTGATATCTAAAGCATTTTTCATGGTGAAAACATGCGAAACCCAATTTTTTTCATGGTGAACCCACCATTTTTGATGATGACACCACCCATTATTGATAGTCAAACCCTATTGTCGATGCCGAACTCCATATTTTTTTTTGTCAAATCATAAATCACCCAATGTTTGGTGAACAAAAAACCATGCCTCATTGGATTTTGGATTTCTAAGGTTACTACAGTGATCAAACACAAGGCCTGGGCCCCGAAGTGGTTTCCCTCACAGCCCAACGGCCTGGACGTTACCGCATCGGGGTGAAGTACTTCAGCAGTGGCGCCTCCGGCGCCTCCAGGGGGACGGTGTTGGTGCGGCAGATGGTGGCTGGAAAGCCGCTGGGAGAAGCTGGGAGCTGATGATTGGGAGCTGATCACTTGATTTATGTGATTCTATGGTCAGTAATCCCTTCCCCCTATTACTAAACCCCCCCCCAAATAATAAAAACTAGGGTCCATCTCCAATTTTGGAACATTTGTGGTTGGCCAATTTGACTTTTAATTGATCCCCTTTCTAAAACAATTTAAAAATTAAACCTACCATTTGTGGGTTTCACCCCCTAATAATAAAAACTAGTCAACCCCGGGGTGTTTATTAATAGGGTCCCCTGAATCCAAGTAGTTTTTTGCAACGTATTAATTGCGTTTTAAATTGAGATTTAATTGATTTTGAAATCGAGAAAAATAGTTTTTAATATTAAGGTTTGGCGCTTACTATTAGGGATCCGCTTCGAAATCCAATTTTTTGCAACGTATTAATTGCGTTTTAAATTGACATTGATTTTGAAATCGAGAAAAATAGTTTTTAATATTAAGGTTTGGCGCTTACTATTAGGGTCCCCCTAATAATAAATACCCCCCTAATAATAAAAACTACCTGAGGTGTTTATTATTAAGGGGGGGGAGGTTTAGTATTAGGGGGAAAGGATTATATGATATCTATACTGTGTTTATGGTGTATATATATATATATACAATATATATATATATACAACATAAGATCTATAAAGATATTAAATATATTGATGGTGGTCAGTATGGGAATTCTGGTATGTTTGGATTGTTTTGGTGATTTGATGTATGACAGGGACTTGAACATCAATCGCCGGGGATGGTGGAGATTTTGCCATAGATCTTGCTGATTACACATGATTCACCTATATACCAAATGGCTGATTTCGCATCATTCCCATGGGGATGTTTGAGCAATGAATAGAAACTCGGTTTGTGAGGGAAATTGGTTTGTCCAAACAAAGGGCATCTACTCAATTTTGCTCGCACTTCATGAAGATGGGTACAATGATCATCAGATATGATCAACATTCCACCGTTTAGTTCGATGATTTTCCCAGCTCTAAACCTCCATTTTTGATGGGCATTTTCCAGCGATCGCCACATTTGATGGCACTGCGCTTCGCTGATCCCGGATGAGGATCCCATCATCGATGTCTTTACTCTGCCGGCGGACTATTCATCGGTGCTACCCATCACCGAGGTCATAGTGAAGTAGCCTCTGGTAACCTACTAAGAGCTAATTATGGCAAATCACCATCTTTAGTGGGTAAATCAACGAACTAAATGACCATGTTCAATTGCCATGTGCAGAAGCAGCACAACGATCGCCACGGCACAACGATCGCCACGGGAGGATGTAGCGTTACGGCACTTTTCGAAACATGGGGGAGTGCCACTGATGACAAACGATTGTTTTAGATACCAGGGTTGATGGGCAAGGATGATCACAAACTCATAAAACCCTTCCAAAACAAAAGAAAACGGAGCGATTGCAAGGTCAGACAAGTATAGTGACTGTTGCACTGTTGCCTCCTTGCCAACCCATGTCCATCGGCTGAGCATGGGTGACCAGAAATCCCATCGCACATGACAGATAGGCCTGCTGTGACATATGTTTAAGGCTTGAGTTACGTCTATATATCAAGTTTGTTTTTCACCCCAAACAACTCGGTTTCGTAAGGAACACATTTGCCACAGCAGAGACCTTTGCCAAAGGCCAGTAAAGGCCTGTGACGACGGCCAAAGCGCACAAAATTATGTGGCTGGCTGCTGCAGCCCATGCAACATTTTCAGGGTGAGCCCAGACTGGCTTCTCACAACAAAACTATCCCGCATCCCCATAGGGTGATGGCCGGTGGTTATTTGCAAAATCAAACATGGTTGGACGAGAAACATGGGAAGGTTTACCATGGCACATTTCCAAAGACTTTGAACATCAACTTCCGCCACAAAGATCCTACATGGCATATAAAAGTTTGCTGACCCTTGCTTGACCAGGCCGCTGAAAAGCCCAAGTCCTTGAGTGGCAGGTGCAGCTTCGTCGTGGGTTGCTACGCGTTGTGATCGCAAGTTCCCGCAACTCGTGGCTTATCCCACATATCAATGGATTGTACTCGTAACTTGTAGCTACTATTATCGTTGCTTTCCAAAACGTTACTAAGATTTACTAAGTTCGGTGATTTCCATGTAACCCACTTATATCGGGATAATTATCCCGTAGCATTATCGCATACTTCCAACAATCGTCACTTAATGATACTTAATGGAATTTCCCATCAAGTATGTGAAAACTGTTGTTACCGCCAGCACGCGGCAATCGCCAGGTGGAGCAGTGGAAGTGGTCGTTGCGCCCTGAAAGTCGATGAAACCTTGACGGGTGGACGCCTGTGGCTGTTGAGATTCTTGCCGCCATGGGGTGATTGTGGGCTGGACATTACCAACTTTTAGATCTGTTGGATGGCGCTGGATGGCTGGAAGGCTTTTCATGGCCAAATTGATAAGAAACCTTTGGTGTTGAGTATACCGGACCGGTCTGTTTTTTTCTTTGAGATTTTTGGGGAGTCCGGGATGGGATGAGATTACAAGCCTAAAGGTTAAACTTTCAGCAGGCGACCAAATAACCACCCCAACAACATTGGGCTGTTTTGTCGAGAACGAAGGCTCCAACCAAGAAAAACAATGGGATATCGGGATAGCCCAGAAACAAACATGAAAGAGCTGAAAATGAACCCAAACTCAGAGGTTTTTTTGATGCACCCTGAAGGTCTTGAGAAATTACCAAGAACCATAAGGTATACCATCCAATTGTACCAGGCTACTGCATGGCTTATGCCACAGCCACTTCAGGGTTTGGAAAGGGAGTAAAGGGCCAGTCAACCTGGAAGTTTGGTTGCCAGCTGGAGGCACCCAGCTGGACTGCTGCCTTCTTGAAATCGACCAGTTTGGGTGATCTATTGTGCTTGAAGAAACACAAGCGATGTTGGCTGATCTGGAAGGGAAGCCCAATTGTGGACACAAGTTGGATCTTGTGTTTCGAAATGACAGTAGCAGTTCCACGCGATATGTCACCAATTCTCTAGCAGTTGACTGAGAATCCTGAGGAAATCAAGCTGGTCCTCAAGAAAGGTGCCTCACTTGTCAGTATAATGCAACTTGGAAGAATTGCTACTGGAAATAAATCTGTCTGTTGCTGAAGTTTGGTTGAAGACAGTTGATTTGGCATAGTGTGGAAGGGGAAACGATACTAAAAGATGCTCAAAGATGATGATTTTGGTGGTGGCCAAGAAGAAGCCGGAAAATCTCAGATAGGACTTGCGCATTCCAATTCTCTCAGGGTGCTTCTTTCTCTATGCTGCATATAAGCGTCTTTAGCCTATGTAGGTCCATTTACAGTTTGGTAAGTCTTCACTCTGTTTTTTTGAAACATATCAACAATTATTTCTTGACAAGTGACATGCACATCAACATTGCTCACATGGTCTACGTGTTGTCGATTGTACCTTCCTTTACCAAACATTTCCCCAGCAAAAAACCGGCATTTCCTCAAGGCGACGGAGGGCAGCTTGACGGGAGTTGCCAGAGATGAAGCCAATGAAGCTGAGGCAATCTGGGTGAAGATGGCTACCGGTGCCTGTAAATCTATTGGTGAAGGATGGTCAATTCTTCTTAATTGCTAAGTCCACGGGTGATTGATAGTGTATGATTATATATGATTAGATGATATTGTATGATGGTGAATGATCACTTTTGATAAACTGACAATAGATTGGTGTATACCCGTGGGTATACCCCATTTTCAGACACAACCATCATCTGGGTTTGTCTGAAAATTGAGTAAATACCCCAATGCCAAAACACAACTCATGGTTGACCATGTTCCACATTGAAGTAAACAGCCTTTTTGTGGTATCCCTCATTATTCAACAATAACCTATACTATCTGAAATTTAACTTGACTCAAAAGTAAAAAATATTGGGTAGTGTAGGTGTGTGATTTTACATCGGCTTCCGGTGAAACAACTTGTCCTTCAGTAAACTGAAATCGAGATGGAACATTCATGCTTTCACCTGAAACATGATCTACAAATGGTGGATTTTGGGAGGATATCCAACAGTTTATATCAGTTTATCACAACCATTGCCATTCAGGGTGCAACTAAATCATTCTACGGATTGTAGCTAACTAAAGTGACAATTGGGAGGATATCCAAAAGTTCATTTGGGGAGATCACCAGCGAACAGGGAGTTTCAACCAACCGGACCTACAGAATCTGGGGACTTCATCAGCAACCTCAATTGCACTCATATTGAGTCGCAGCGGGGTATGCTGGGGAGAAGTATCACCAAGGACTTGGCGATCATGGCATTGTGGAAGGGTAACTGAGATTAACTTTATGTTGACCCATGCCCATTTAGATCATCCAACGTTAACTTGTTTTGATCAGTGTAAGGCATGTAGTGTATATATCATTTGTTGAGGATGTGGGTGAGGGGAAGGATGATGGAGATTGGTGAAAGATTCCTCAGCAAGGGACATTGTGAAACCTGCAGCGGTACCGTTCCGATGGGAGGAGATGAAAGTTTCGCTGACGATGTCGGCAGACGCTTTGTCTCTCACCGGCACTCTAGGTGCACAGGACCGGGGGTTGGAGAGAGATCCTGTCCTGGGAAGATGTGGGGATGGAGAAGCTGGTTCCAAGCAAGTTGTTGGCGTTTCAAACGTTTTACACCGTTTTACTATGCTTTATAATTAATCAATTTCAATTGTGTATAATTATTAGCTTTCCGTTCCGTCCAGTTTCCCTTCCATTCTATTCCTTGCCGATGATTGACCCCCATGTGACCAGTGACATCTCATGACTATTGGGGCGAGTTGAAACCACGAACCCGTTCAGCATATTGTGAGCATGCCTCTTCCAATCTTTTCCATCTTCAGTGCCTAGTAGGATGTCGGTCTTTAGATTTCTTGCTGCTCAAGATTCACGATAATCTGGCAGCAGAGGATTTTGGTGCCCAAGATGATTTTGCAATATGGTTTAACGACAAAGGAGCAACCTGGCAACCATCGATTCGATGGCATCAAATAGGCTTTGCAAAGTATGGTGAATTCCCTGGGAACGCAGGATGTTACATAGAACTATGGGAAGGCAGGTTTGATGTGTTGATTCTGTGGCGAAGTTTGAAAGCCTCAGATGTAAGAGCCAAGAATGGGTATAGGTATAGATGGACTGCCAAACTCTGCCAAACTTGATGATGTTTGTATTTTGTGCCACGGGCATCGAAACAAAAATATGCCATTGTACAGCTTAGCACTCGTATTGAGGAATGCATTACATGATGTTATATATGAATTCATATATACCTTAATCTTTATACATATATATAATATGAACACATACCGCAGTATCTATACACAAACAATAGAGACATCGATGGTTTGTGTTACCAAATCATCACATCTTTGATCTCATCCTTGACGTTGCTCTAGAGCGGGCAGGAGATGTCCTTCCGCCGAATGACGGATGCACCGAGTTTCGTTTGGGGTGTCTTGGCTGGCACTGAGTGTCTCTGTGGAGCCAAATCATAGGATCAAAGCGGCTGGAAAATCATGGAGGTCCCAGATTCTTCAGATATTTTCAGATATATTCAGGGGAACAAGTCATTCCCTCAATGGATCTGAATGATTCAGTCTTAATGGATCTTAATGGATGAATATTGATGATCTTCATGAAACCCGGTCAATGGATCTTAGTAAATCTTCATTTTGCTAATCCATTGCTACAGTTTACGGCGGGTTTCGGTCTCCGAATTTGGAGGGTTTTCCGAGCTTCTCCAGACCCTTGTCCTCAAGCATTCCTGGAACAATTTCGAGAATTGGTTTTGAACAAACGCATGAAGTCCCTGTCTTTGGGAAAAACTATATGGAAACATCATGTATATAAATTTGCGGGAAACTTCTTTTTGTAAGGGTCAAAACCTTTGTTTTTCATTGTTTTCCTGTGATATTGCTCTAAATCAGCGAATTGAACAGCGATCGAAAGAGGGGAGTTCCAGGCTCACAGTTTTCACGAATGGGAACCTCTCATTTTTGACAAAGAAGATACTCCTATCAACTACAACTGGAGGATGTTTCGGCTTCGATTGATAGGGGATGAATCAGGATATATCAGGATCTTCAACAATCCATCAATATGGAGGTTTCCTGAAAGAGGGGTACCCCAAAATCATCCATTTTAAATCTTAAATAGGATTTTCCGGTTTTCCATGACAAACCATCCATTTTGGGGATCACCCAACCAATGGACACCCCCATATCACCTGATGGAGAATCCCCGGCTGATGAATGTAGGCCTGGGATGGGTGTGGAGTGACGACTTAACTGAACGAATAACTTTGAATTGTCCCCACTGAATGGAGCTTGACTCGCAGATACTACCTGAAACATGAAACCCGACTTTGCAAAGCTGAATCCTTTCTATATACCAAGAAAAAAACATGACTTGGATTTTAAATCATTCCTCATTTGACGATTGTTTCGGTTTAACCCCAAAATTGATGAACATGTTTCCCAGAATAAGATCTATATATATATATAATCTTATACAATAATCATGTATCCCATAATAACATCCCAACATTTGCAATTATAATATATTCAATTTTATTCAGATGTTATTCAAACATTGCCATACGTTTCGCAGAAGCTGAGATGGCTAAGGTTCCGCCAATGAGCTCGGCAACCGGGAGATCTCTGGGTGGGACCCAACGGTTTTTCCATGGTCTCAGAGGCATGAACATCCGACATCCGATCTACTGATTTGATATGGTGTTGTTTTGGATGCTTTTCCAATTTTAAAACTAACATACATTTGTATATGTTTGAAGCTTGAATTGGTCATTTTTTAGTAAGTATCTGGGATTTTCAGACTTACCTTGGCTGCCCAGGTTGAAGTCAAATTCACGGATTATCCAGCCGAAGTGTATTGCATTCAAGAGAGTCCCCAGAAACTTGGGATGCCTAAATGGCCTAAATATGCCTAAATGAAAGGAGCTGAAACTCCCATCTTTGTGCCCTATAGGTCCTTGTGAGCCAAACCTATCACACCATGCTCTACCGCGAAGGAGACGAGTTCCCTGAAGCGAATTGTGGTCAACTACAGGAAGGGACCAAAGGCACGGCGCAATTTTTCGGTTGGGAAGAGAGTGGCGGATTTTTGTGTTCTGTATAGTTTGTGGTTAAACCATGTTAAACCCATGCCATGCCATAAACAATCACCATTTGGGGTTGGTTTTTTCGTGGCTATTCGGCCAACCCCCCAGTTGTAGATGGTTCCCTCGCTGGTGGTTGGTGGTTACCCGTACTATATAAAGGTTAGGGCCTCGTCTATACACGCGGTTCTCCTACTCATCCTTACACGCGAAGTTTGTCTAGCTACATCTGGGTTGCTTCACAATGGCTTTTCCTTTCTTGTGCTTTCTTCTATTCTGTATAGGTCATATCACCCCCCACCCAAATTATGACAGTGCAGTGCCTATGTGTGCAAGTGAACCTGAACGTTATTGCAGCCCACCCCACCCCACCCCAACCCCACATGATCAGTGGTTAATGCCTGTGTGTGCAAGTGAACACGGACGTTGTTGGCACCCCACCCCACCCCACCCCAACCCCACCCCATCTGTGTGTGCAGATGAGTCAGAAAATGCAAGAAATGCATAGAAATGCAATGAAACCCCGTATGCGCGGACGAGTCAGTTTTGTGCGCAGACGAGTGCCTGACCCTATTATAAACCCTGAATGAACACTTATTGCCCGGGGAGTCACCGAAATGGAGGAGGCTACATGGCTATGATGCCAACTTTACAGTTGCATCCCCATTATAACTCAATTGATATCCCTATAAATCCCCGTTGATGTTGCTTAAACCCCATGATGGCCATCTCGCGTTGTGTTTGCTTCATCCCAGTTGTCCCAGGCCACAGAGGAACTTCAGTTCAGGCTGGATCCCAGCTGGCCGTTCACGCCAATCGTCTTGGAGGCGTTCAAGAGCCCTTCAGGGCCGGCGCAGGCGGCCGGGTGGTGCTGGAGAGCTGGAACAGGAATACTGTTTTTTTTTGGGTATATAGCCCCTAAAAAGATGGAAGAGCATAAAATTGCTACTGCTTTTTTTGTTTGGAGTTGACGTTTCTATCGATGTTTGGGGTTGCCATAATATATATATATATATATGTATATGTTGTCGTATATCATACATGTAGAAAAATGATTCTATGTTCACTGTTGAAATTGATTCTCGGTTCACTCCAGTCGACAGCCTTGGAGGACGCGAAAGTACGAGCAGGATGGTATTTGGCCTCTTGGCAATGCAGGTCTCATCCAGGAAAAGCTTGACCTCCTAAGGGGAATGTAGCCAATAAAAATGAGAACGAGGGTGTTTATCTTAATGTCCTATCTCTAAGAATTGGGAGGTAGCTATGTCAAATGAAGACAGGGAAGGTGTGTACTACTGGCTGGTGATGTTGATTCTATGACAGTGATGTTGCTTAGATCCATTTTTTCTCGCTTAAATCATCTTGTCCTGGTGGTTTTCCATGACCTGATCCTCCAAGGATATTGTGGAGACCTTCTTTAACGACCGATCGGAGGTCTTTGAGGCCACTCTGCTGGGATATTTTCCACCACGGATGATCCATCCAGGCCAATCGTCCCAGGTTTGTTTTTCTTTTCGTACTGTAATTTACTGCAACATGTTTCAATCATTCACCTCTTTTGCGGGAGTACAATATGTGTCATGGTCAAGACATGAGTCGTTTTGCTACAAAAGGAATGGTCATCCCCCATTCCTTTTTGAGGTACCCCATAGACCATATTGTGACAACGGCACATATCCATCTCTTCGGGGTTTGCATTATGTTTAGGAACAATGTGAGGAATTAATATCCCATTTTTTTCAACGGTTGAACTTCCTCAGTTTATGATGATTTGGGATTTTGCCAAACCAATTTGTGGCAAGATAAACCAATTAGAACCATAATTATACAATATACATCAATCTACTGTAAAACATGTTTGAGTGTTATCAATGGTTCCATTGTGGTTCCATTGCTGCCCCGTTTTGAACCAGGCCACATCCCCAATCGTTTCAAGAGCTGGAAATCTATCAAACCTTGAAGAGGATTTCTATGAAATCAATGAATTTCCATGACAACTTCCAGACCATTTTTTTTTTGGCAGATAGATCTTATTCAACTTGTCCGCATGATTTCATCTCCAAGGGATGCCGGCCGGGCCGATAGGAGATGGCGGGTGACAAGAAATACTTGGAAAACCTCGAAGAAGCTCACAGGTGCAGCGAATGCCGGGATTCCGGGGATGGCAGCGAAGAATGTCTTGGTAAACAACTACAAGACAGTTGCTACTCGACATCTATAATGAGTAACGAATCCACTAGTATCCCGTTAATCATTTATTCCCAGATACTCTATGAGCCATAGTAACTAAAGCCAATGGTTAAACATATCCCTTCCAATTTTATGAGGATCAAGTAGTTTGAGCCCACGGCAGTTGGAGACATGGTTTTGACATCTTCGACGCGCGGTTCCAAATCCGCTGGTGTCTTCCAAGTGGAGTATGTGGAGTCTAAAAAAGCCAACCTGCAACCAGTACCCCATACAGCACTGAGATGAATTTTGAAGTAAACATCTGTTGTTAAACCGGTTGTATTTTTTGCATTCCAAATCAAGGGATTGCAGGCAACCCCCGAAATTGTTCCATTCCGGGAATCGCAGCAAGGCAGATTCATTCCTTGTACGACCTCTTGCTGCGCGGTTTGGAGAGGATGCCGCTCCGTTGCTCAGACGCAGAATGTGTTAAGTCACGCAGAATCCGATACTGGAAAAACAGCATATGTTCAATGTTCAAAGCCTTTTTGAAAAATTAAGAGAGTCATGCAGAAACAGAGATTTTTCATGATTTTTCAATGGTTCCATATGGTTCCATTCCAAGCAGAACATCCAGGGGTCCACGGTCAGCGTTCCGCTGCAGGTTTGGTCTTCGTGAATGCCTTGGAGGTGGACCCGCTACCAGAGGCTGAAATTCAGATCTCGGGCCCACTGAGGCTGGAGTGGAAGACATGGGATGCCGTTGGGACGACCAGCTACCCAGCTGATTTTGTATTGGATAGCCATGAAGAATAGCAGAACCAATCATAATAGCCATGAATAGCCATGTTACATAATCAACCTATAGTAACCTACTATAATGGTTTACTATTCCATATACCATGATGTAAGCCTAGCAATGGAATGAGATGGGATGACTATAAAGGCACATGATAATTGGCGATGGTTTGATATCCCCTTAAACACTCCCATGGCCAGCGGTCCCAAATCAGTGTGTTTATCCCCTGTATACTAAAGCATGGTCTCTAGGGGGCGCTTACATGAACCGGGGAATGGATTGACCCCTTGGCTGTTTAAGTGGGTGGTACCTTTTTTAATAGCAGATGAACTCTATATTTCGGGGGTAACCCCCTATCCTGAACCAACGGGAGTTTATTGGTCCCGGGTTGACGTTGCCTGCAATTTTGGCTCATTTTTCAGGCGGCAGACGATGATGAACCAGTCGATAGATCATGCTAGATCCAAAATTTTGGACAGACCGATATGTATTCTTCTCAAAACAGGGGATATCACTGGAGTTGACCAGGTCGGTTTTAGGGTAAATCTAGAGATTTACCTGTTGAAAATAAGGTTTTCCTCTAACATTTCCTACAAAATGTTGGGAGGACACCTCAAAAGGGCCATCTTGATTGGGATAATTATTTTCTCTCAGCCATTTGGGACTTTGGAGTGCCCGCATTTCAGACAAGCACATATTTTTCGTTTGAGTTCGGAGTTGTGCAATGTGGATTTATGTGGATTTGCTGGATTTTAATCCCTTGCCCCTAATACTAAATTCTTCCCTCTCTTATTTTGTTGACACTGGGGCCACATTTGGTATTGGGATTCCTGGACCGGCTTTGCGCCAGAGAAGTCCACCAAGAATATCCAAAACATTGGGCTGAAGATGTTTCTTTTTGTTGAGGCTCCCTCAAGAAAAAATCAAGCTACATGCCTCTGAGATATTAGCTGAGTTGGGGTCTTTACTGGTTTATACCCCAAACAATTTCACATGAGCAGTGTTCCCCGAAATGTCGTCCTTTTGTACTGGCTGGTTGATAGGATTTCCCATAATGGATTGTGATAAGGACTATGATCCCAATTGTTTTGGGAGCCCAAAGAGGTGAAGCATGCGGGTCTGAAGAAATTTATGGGATGTACTTGGTGGCTCATCCCACTTAGTAAGTGGCTTTGAACCTTAGTTGTGGTTGTGGATTCACCTTATTTATCCCATTTTACTTAGTGGGATGAGCCACCCAGTACCAATGACAATGATGCTTGGAACAGCGCAGGGAACAGCTTGGCGAGCTCGGGGGTACAGGCGGGATGAGTTGATTTGGGGATGGCTGAGTTGGAGTTCCATGGAAATTCGATTTCTTCCATAGGAAAAAAGAACAAGGAACATACAAAAGGAATCACATATCCATGGAAACCAAATCGGTTAATGTCCAAATAGTCCAAAGATGTTCATAAACAAGTTATAAATAAAGTTGGGAATAATTATCCATATATTTCTGTCCATCTAATCCCATTTTGTTCCCACTCTATTGGATCATAAATTACATATATAACTTACTGTAGTCCCGAATGCCATGTACTCCCTAATAGCTTTTGGCAGCATGTTTGAGATGTGATTTTTGTTGGTGAATGTCCCAACCTCAAGACGATTTTCAGTTCATGGTACTGAACACTCTTCAGTCCACACTTTACGCTTCACACTCCACAACCCCCCGAATCCACACTGTGCAGTCTACAATGGTAGGGATACAGGGGAAGAATGTACAAGACTGTTGCAACATTTTCTTTGCGCAAGTGTTTAACGTGACTGCATTCCGGTTCGTGGGCTGCATCTTGTTTTTTGACGAGAAATCCGCGAAAGGTTCGCGGAAGGCTCGCGACAGGCGAGTCCTCCCAGATCCAACCCTGGCCCAAAATGGGCTAGTTCATTTTGCAATGTCGTAACTTCAAAAACTGTTGAAAGAATGGGTGCAAAACCAATGTCCAGAAGTCAAACGTCCTCACAGGAACACTGCCGTGCCCAATGCCGTCAACTCTGTGGACTGGAGCAAACTCATCACGCATGCCAAGAATCTAACTAGAGCAGTTTTGAGAACGGATCTCCAAGGCGCTGCTAGAACATGCTAGAACCATTCTGGGCAGAGGGGCCAAGCCCAAAGATATCAACAACCAAGTGGACAACATGGCTCGCATCTTCTTTCCACCCTGCTTGCCAAATCTGTACGTAGCATGTGTTTCCCATTTCTGTATGGTATTTTCAATACAATCCACATGTAAACCTTCATTACGAAATATGAACACGAAAACATGATGATACTTCCCTGTCCTGATTCTGCTGGGGCGCGAAAGGGCGCGAGAGGTTTGCGAAAGCGCAGCGAAGGGGCATTTTTTGAGAACCTCAATTTTTGAACAACCTCCAATAGCACAAGGAATCAGTGATGTTGATAGAAACGGGGCATGTCATCACCCTGCTTTCGGATTCATACGCTGCCAAAGTTTTCCCGCCGCGAGGTGCTATTTTGACTGGAACGGGTTTACAGAGAAGTAACCCAGCCTTTCTGGCGGGCGCGCGGGTCACTTGGATTGCGAACGTGTGTGCTGCATCTGTTTGAAAACACATGACATGTTTCTTCGGGTGATCCCCAACAACTGACATTCTATTTGGAAGATATATTGACGTTCTATCCGGCATTTTCTCTAACATTCCATCTGATATTGTGGCAGTCTACCTGACATTTTATCTGTCATTTTATCTCGCGTTCCATGCAACATTGCATCTAACATGTATTTTGGCGTTCTGAGATTTATTTTTGGGATAGTGTTCGGGTCCAGCGAAGCCGGCGAACTCGCCATGGAGCCAAAGAGACTTGGGATGACATGGCGAGGAAGCTGGCGATGCAGTTGACAATGAGGCGAATTGGGGAGGAGGAGAGGATACAATGAAGAGTAGGAGGAGGAGAAGGGAGGAGAAGGGAGGAGAAGGGGGGAGAAGGGAGGAGAAGGGAGGAGAAGGGAGGAGAAGGGAGGAGAAGGGAGGAAGGGCAAACTTACGTAAAATTTATGATATTTAGAGACCCTCACTTGGCAAGTGGGCCGTTGAAAACTACACATGTGCACAATAGATGATTTTACCATATTTTGCCTATCATGGCCATTTTCCATGGCAAACCGTTTGATTGCCAGAGGGCATTTGTCTGGTGTATGAATTTATACATCCTGTTGTCCTAGCGGCCCTTTGTCCATTGACATTGCTGAAAAATGATCTGTGTGGCCCTTCAAAACTCAAAGCAGACATTGCAAAGAGGCGCAGAAAGGTTCCATCGCTGACTGTAGGAATTGCCAGGTTGCGATTACTGTATCATCATCAATCCCAGTGTAAACCAACAAGGGGGGAGCAACAACCACGCAGGTGTTTTCGATCGCACAGTAACCCTCGTCGATCATCCTACAGCTGTGCTTGACCCTGACAGAAANTTCAAACCCCAATTTGTTCAAGGACCAAAAGCCGTTAGAAGCGACGGCCCTTAGAAAATTCCCCTTCATCTTTTTGGTGAGAGGGTCGCAAATCATATTATCACCTTCGATCCATCGCGCGTGGCCACTTGACTTCTGCATGTCATCCTTCAAGATGGCAACGTCAATTGCAGTTCGTTTGTCATCAGTTTGTGTGTAAGTACACACTAACTTGTTCAAGCAGTCA
>BGPT01001155.1:13334-24377 GCA_003297045.1 Symbiodinium sp. clade C Y103 | reverse complement strand
TTCAGTTCTTTCCAATGTAAACTGCTTCTGTCTTCAGGGTTGCAATGTATCTACACCGGTAATTTCAGTTCTTTCCAATGTAAACTGCTTCTGTCTTCACCTTTTCAACGTCCGTAGGTGCGACACTTGCAGAACAGGTCCTTGCCTCAGTGCAGGCTCCAGGTTTGGGGAACAGCGTGGTTTGCCAACTGATCTTTGAACCTTTGAAATACCTTCCAGTCAACTAACATAACTATGGAAAATCACCATTTATAAAATTTCTAACATATAGGTAAATCATCGAAAATGGGCCATGTTCCACAACTATGTTGGTTTACCACAGGGTAGCTTGGAAGAACATCATCCAGTGGATCATGGATCCTTTCCCAATCAAGGGAGGGTTTAACTACTCCGGTACTTGTGCTTCTCGCAGACAATGCAGCTGGGCGCTATCTCCTGGTACTTTCTCCCACAGGTGCAGCTGAAAATTTCTGGCATCATTGAAACACTTCCACGTTGGATATACTACAAAGTCATCAGCGAGTGGATAGTCACTTTTTGGTTCCAGCAAAAGTTCTTCCATTTGGGGGATCTAAATGGCTTATGACTTTGGTGTCGGTGTGGTCAGCGATCTAATATTTTTCATGGTCCCCGGGTTGGTTTCCCTTTGAACTCCGAAACGCTTTGCTTAGTGAAAGCTGGGTCCCACAACTTCAGCACTGACAGGCGGAGAACATGGCATCCCCAGCAAGGATCAACTGCAAAAGTTGGCAGAAGGTGGGGACACAAACAGAGACTGATCCCGGACACCAAACGGATGCCACCGGTGAGTCAAGAGTTGGGAACGGGTTGCTGCTGGCGTCCCGAATTGCCATACTGGGATTGTCATTTTCACCATGGTTGCCTGCATATTTTTTCCTCTAATCAACCCTGAATGTCATCTTACTCCGTGAAATCCATATATATATATATAATTCATTATAATTCAAATCACCATATGTTTGTTCATGAAATCACCATTTTGTGTGTCAATACCATCTAAAACTTCCATATTGATACCACCATTTTTGCTGACTAAACCTTCAATCCAACTTTTCAGTACCGCCATAGTCCCCTCCTGATTTCGAGGTTGGGAAGAGTCCTGCGATCGGCTGTTTGGTCTCAAGGGCGAAGAGGTGCATATAGAAATCCTGGTGTTTGGGGGTTTGTCTTACCATACAGTAAGGTAACCTGACATTTGATGAAATTTCATGGTCATATGATGTCATATGAGTCATAGCGAAACTTGAGTTTCGCCATCAGCATTGCCATTTTGGTGGCGATTTTGGGGTATACCCCCCCCAGTTTCAGAGAAACTTGCCCATAGAAAATCTATTGTTCAACGCAATGTGTAATATGTATATATATATATGATTTATTATTTATTTATATGTAATATATATATATACATATTGTGATAAATAAATATATATGTATATATATATTATATATACATATCTCCATCAATAGAGAAAACATCCCATGTGTTGTACAGTTAGCCACAAATTGTTGATTGAAATGTCAGTTTCGACCGAAACATATTGTACACTTCGAATATAGTATGGACAAACAACACGTTGATTGAAATGGATAGAGCGAGCTGAACATAAGAAAATTGTAGGTTCAACAGGAAAGTTGTCGTTCTCATTGTGTTGTTATCCTTGCCATAATCCAAGTTTGAGGGGTACACGGCCTCTAAAATCGATTTGGACTACAATTAATGCAGAAGGTGAGGCCAGTTGTAAGTTGGTCTTACGAAGCCATTTACTATAGATATATCAACCATAAAGCAGCCTTGTTGTTCACCTATAGTTATAAACCAACTGATCTATCCATTATCTCATTATCTCATTTCAATCGCATGATTTGCAGTGTTTCATAGGAATCCCAATAGTTCCCAACTGGTTAACACCCCGGGCAGGTCTCGGTCGAACGAGATGCTTGGGATGAAGTGCGTTTGCGCGCCGCTTGGCCGAAAACATTCAAGAACTGGCCATTTCATCTGTGTCTGTCTGAAAATGGCATATATCCCTAATTATAGCCATTTAAACTCATTTAACAGGGATAATGATATGAACCAATGAATTTGGAGGTGCTCGTACCCTATTTTCAGACAAACCCGTGTATGCAATTCCTTCCCCTTTGTTTCCATCGTGAGACCCACTAAGCCTCGGTCTAGGAGGCTTCATTAAAAAAAGGTCCCCATTGCATCATGGGATTTTCACTGCCTTAGATCGGCTGGTGATGGGAAGACAGGCCCTTTGCGCCCATCATGGCTGGGAGTTCAGCTGGCAAAACTGACATGTTTGGCAACGGAGGGGCATCTGAGCCATGCACAAAATACCTTGGTTGATAGGTCCAGGGATGATTACTACCACCCATTGGTGAGCTCATAGGAATTAGGAGTTCATACTACCCAAGTTGCTGCAACCCATGGGATAGAGTCATAATACTACTACCCTTTGGTATCTTATGAGCCATAATACCTTGAGTTGTACTACAGGGTTATGATGGGATCGGGGTATTCTTAATAGTTAATTTGAGCCATGAACGAAATAACTCCGTTGATTGGTTGAGAAAGGGACGCCATATCCAAATTGTTTGAGTTCCATGTGAGATTTATGGGGCGTATGCAGCAGTGCATCAGCAGCTGAACCTGGTTGATGGTTTCAAATATGTGTATGTTCATCCCAGCGGGCTGATGATGATGATGATGATGATGATGATGATGATGATGATGATGATGATGATGAGGATGATGATGATGATGATGATGATGATGATGATGATGATGATTCTTCACTGGGGTTGAAACCAAACCGAGTATGAACAAACCAAACAAAAATCCCAAGATTTATTTGGGCAAATCTTGGATCTTGATCCTTTCATGGTGAAGCATTTTGTGGCAGGATGACAGAGGATGATGAACGCCGCCGGCGGATAGCCAAGGCATGGAAGGATTTTTTGGAAACGATGAACAGATCCACCATATTGATAATAATGTCAACCTATGGATGTATGTATATATATATATGCATCTAATACATAGGTGTGTACATCCACCTCCGAACAACGGCTGGTTTGAGATGTTCAAAATGACCCCAAAAACTGCGGGCAACCTTCACCCACAAGGATCCAATCCACATTCTTCGGATGTGAGACATGGTTCCAAAGCACGGAACTCTAAAAACTGCATATTTTTGTCACCAAGGGCTAAATTAATATTGGGATTGGCTCATATTGCGGTTGAGCAGTTGAGCCCTCAGCTTTGATTGGTTGATATTGGTGCAAGAGACTCAAACTACAAACTGTGTGGTCCTTTCCTAGGCATCCATATAGAAGCTATCATCAACTATAGGTGCTATCACATTATTCAACTAGTTTCGCATTGAATGGGGGTTTCTTAAAAACAGGGTTTTCAAAATTTCCCCACCATACAACATTGGCGTTCCCTCTAAAAGTATTGTTTTCCTACTACATACTACAATTTGTGTTTTTTTTCTGTCAAGAACCAGCAATTTCCCAAAGAAGATTGGGCTCAAAACGGCACGTGCCAGGGATGTGGCAACTGAAGCGTCCAAAGATGACGCGGCGCATTGGCGAAGTCAATGCATTTAAAGATGTTGATGTATATACAGGTAAATAATGGTAAAGAGATTTAAATTTATATTATATTATACTATCATATATCATATAGATTTATTGATACATATAAATCATTGACTATTGTAGATGTAATTACACTTCCATATAATTACAATTACAATATATATGTAAATGTGTCTTCTGTATATAATATATATATATATATATACATGTATGAGTGCTGTAGATAGTTAATGTGCTGGTTGGATATGGTTGAAAATAAGGATTCGACAGATCTCTCTCTTCGACCCTAAATGCCGAGCATCTGTTGCTGAGATCGTGCGAAACAGCCAACCAGATGATCATTACCACGACCACCGCACCCTAGGTGCGAAGCCAACCCGCTCGGGGAATGACTGTTAATGAACACGTGTCACCCCTGCAGCTGTTGGAAATCCATGCGCAAACGCTGTTACAACAAGATCTTGGGGATGCTGAGGTGTCCTGTTGACAGGCCGGGAATTCTGAATGAATGCAGGGTGGCAGGAACTTTGCAGTGAGGATCCAGTTTCGATTTCTGATGCTTTGTTGGTATGGCAGGGTAAGATACCCTTTTTCAAGCAGCTGAGAAGTGATGCTAAGGAGATAACGTATACATTCGCAGTTGCTTCATGTTGCCACCAGTCATCAAGTATTTAGGGTTTGCCACACAAAATGAAGATTTCATGTACCCATCAGAAACGGGATGTGCGAGTTCAAGTTGAACGATCTCGGCCCCAGTTGAGGAACATGGTTTTTTCGGGGTCGTCACATCCCCAGCACAATCCGAGGTAGATCCCAAAAGTCACAGTCACTAGCTTGATGACCCCCTGGAATATTTTGGAACTCTGCATTTGGACCATAGCTGTTGTTGTACATCTCCTATCATCTCTTTATATTGAGATGGCTGCAAGTCTCTAGTATCATATTTGGAGGGGATGAACATCCATTTACAAACAATTTCAGGCTTCATGAGGGTAACAGAGTTTTGACCGTAGCCTTTTGCTCACTGATGCCATCCAGATCTTTCCCAACAAAGCATCAGCCCTCAATGTACCATTGAGCTTTCCCCCCTGGGTCGCGATGACCCCGCCTGAGTGCGGACAGTGGTGACTCTTGTGCGACAGAAATGGTTGCCTTGGGATTGCAGGCTTTGTACTCTCCTGATCTGAATGGGGATCCCACCAGAAAACAATTTTCTGAAGACGCGACCAACCAGCATGAACATTTCAGCAGTAAGATTGATACATGATATGGCACCCGTGCAAATGGCTACAGAGCAAACAATGATGCAGAATCCACGGGAAAGCGAACCTGGCAGGGAGAAAAACAAGTGAGAATATCATTCATAATAGGCCAGTCTTTAGTTTGACTTGAGTGGAGGATAAGAGTTTTCGCAACAAAAATTGAGTATGGACCATGCTGACATTCTGTTTTGGAGGTCGCCCAGCTCCCCTGGTCCAGTCACTTCTTTGAGGATGTCAGGAGGAAGAGATTCAATATCTGTTGTCTTCTGGAAAATTAGAATCCCCAGACATGGGGGTGAATCGTTGACATATTAGATCCTGTTGGTCCCTATTGCCAGAAGATATAGTTGTCTTGAATCTCCAGCGTAGCGTGCTGGGTTGAATCTGAGACCGGGTTGATAGTGGATGCAGATGAGATGTGGGTTGAGCTAAGATACGAAAGGCTACGTTTGGTGATAGGATTTGTTGCATACCAATGGCTATCAGCTCCCATGAGTTTGCCTGAAAATGGTGTAGACTGGTGTCCCCAAATTAGTGAATCATCATTCTCCCCATCAAAGTAGCTATGATTTTCGCTGGTCAATCACTCAGTTTCGGACCCAGAGTTTGGATGTTTCGATTTTTGAGATCTCACGTCGACTTCTCCATGCTGGAGCTACGGAATTTCTGCTGATTTTCGGCTCAGAAAATGTTACTTTCTCGGCGGCATGAGGCTAGTGTCGCTAGCGCTCATGCCTTGGCCTGGTGCTAAGTTGGCACTTCGGGACTCGTCATCCGGGGAAACACATTCATGATGGTTGAGTGATCATACCCCATTTGTCCATCGACAATCGATATGAATCCCATTAGTCTTGACCATGGCACTGACATGATGACGCCTTGTTCTAGCACTTACGGTCCTTGCTTTCACAGCAGCTGTTGACTTTCCATGGGATTTCTGATGCTGAGTTGAACCTCCAACTGCGCTCACAAGCTGCATGTGGAAAGGACGGCCACCATGGCGATTTCAGAGATGCCTCGCTCTGCATGACGAGTCCACCCCCAATGATGCTGCTATATGCTGCTTTTCTTAGGGGATTCCACTCAAAATATGTCATTGGTTGTTCATGGTTCTCTTTGTTTTTCTTCAACAAAAGGTCTACCTAGTACTAGACCCTCCAACTACCCAGTCAAAATGGTCTTTTGCCGCATACCATCGCATACCTTTAGTACTACGTTTACCATTGTTTGGGGCTATTTAGAGGGTCTAGGAAAATGCAACATGATGTTGAAATTCCCATCCACTCAGCAGCTTCACAGTGGAACAAATGCACACCCGGGCACCTCGGCAGGATGCATATGACATGGGTGCGGAGACGCAGCAGGAGGACTAGAGGGGAGCTGGGAGGCTGTGTCAATTTCGATAATGGATGGACTGGGATACAATATGATATATATGTACTGTATGATAATACAGTGGGATATATGTAAATGGATATAACATGATATAATTCTTATATATATATATGTTTATAGTTTTGCAATGGGATAGAGATGGATATAGTATGATATATAGAACTGTAATCGGCAAGGAGATAGAACGATAATGAACACAAATGATAATGAACACAAGTTGAATTTACAATCATTTTAGAAGGATGTGGATATTCTATCTTGTCTGGGGGTGCTATAGAATGAGTCAAGAGTATGGGAATGGGTTAGTTCTCCGTTGGTACCATATGTTCATTGTTACAATGTGAATAACAGCCCAGAATGGATGATTTGGGATTGCACCACAAACGTATACGGAGAACTGCTAGAGGTCCAACAAAGATGTGGTAGTTGAGCCAAAAAAAATGTGAGAATCAACTTGAGGTAGCAACTTGGTTGTACCCCCGTGAAAGTGGGAGTGTGTTTTCCTCGTATTAGTCCAGCTAGCCATTCCAAGATCCCACCATGATCCATGTAACTCTGGTAGTTTCCATCTTTTGGCTGTTGGTGCTGGTTTCAAAGATCGGCTCAATTGTCCAATCAGTCCCATTCAGACAATTCAGCCAAAAGTAAGCAAGTAAGTCATAACCATCTTGAAAAATGATAGTGGAGGGGATTGATTGAACAATTGAGCATTGAGCATTATAATCATTGCAACCATTCTTCCAATCAATGATATTGTAAATAAGCCAGAACCATCTTGAAATTATGACATCAGTTGACCATCTAGACTTCAAGGAAGTGCAACCAGCGCCATAACCCATGTCCCTCAGGTTCCAAATGTGGTTCTGCCTGACAGGATGATTGTGGTTCACCACATCCACCAGTGAGCAGCGAAAAGGAGACCTGGGGTGGTCCGAAAGGTTGGGTACAATCTTGGGTGCTCAATATTTGGAGGCCACTGGTGTCAGGAAACCATATTGGGGATGATTACCCTTGGGTCCTTATTTTACCTGGTGCAGTGGGAAATCACACATTTAGTTCCATGAATATTCCACATGTTCCCAATTTAAAACGTTGGATTTTCCAGCAAGCCATGTTAGGATGGCAACAAAAAGACCAAAGTTGATGGTTAAACGGTGAAAGCATTATGTTTCACCTTGTTTGATGGTTGATTCACCTAGCCGTCGATCCGTGGATGCCCACCAGGGCTTGATGGTCGTGGATTTAGCGTTAGAACTTCATCGACGAGCCAAGGTGACGGCGAAGCTGCAACCGGGGGAATGATCTGAGTCGCATCCGTGGTAAAGCCAACAATCGTAGCCTACCATTCGGGATGATGTTTAAACATGTTTGAAACTTAAAACCCATCTAAATAGTGATACTAGGATGGTCTAAATAGTGATATTAGGGATGGTTTAGATGGTTTATGCTTTAGATTCCTCAACGTTAAATCTTTTTAATTTGGACACACTTATCCAATGACTCATGGAAATAGATTGGAAGTATATGGGAAAATGTTACTTTAACCTTTAACCCAATTTGTCACAAACAGGAATATATGTGTTCCTATCCAGCGCGCCTAAAATCCAACTATATAGATTTAAATGTATCAAAACGTCGTTGCTTGGTATCTTAAATTGGCGATGTGATGGGAGATAGAAGTGCCAGAGGTTTTATGTATACATGTAATAATCCTGGAGTAGATAGAATATGGGATGTTCAACACCTGTTCCCATTTTAGTGAGGATTCATCCTACTCCAGGATGACTATGTAAATGTATATATATATATACATATGTATAATAATATGTATATATATGTATATAACAATATAATTTATAAATATATATATATATATATTGTATGAGTGTTTGTTTTTTTTAAGATGGGGATTCCATGAGCCAAAAACCCTGTGCACCTACAACGCCTGCAGGTCTTTGCTTTGGCAGGAGACACCTTGCGGGCCAAGCAGCTGGGGAGCCAAGCTGCCCTCATGCTCTTCTGATTTTAATCGGGGTAATTATACTGTTATGCCCATGTGAGACAAGTGGAGACAAGTGGGGACTAAAGCCCATGTGATGCCCCAGTTAAAAGTGTGGTATACATAGTTCACTATGTCAGACCCTTTTTTCGTGTTTTTTGCTTCACCTTTTCCAAAAGACACTTGGAAGTCAACTGCAGATCCTCCGGTAGACTTCCCACCTTTCCCAAAAAAAAGGGACCAGCTTGAGAGATCGAATCAATAGGCCCCGCCAAGCAGCTGAGGTTAATTGAGAGCTGCATTGAACAGATGGGAAGCGTCAAGCTCTCGGGACATCTGTCGGATGGATGTCACATTTCGGGAGCCGACCGGTTTTTGTTGAGGTGGGTTCAGAACGAATAGTTTTTAAGAATAGGTGGGCATGTTTTAGTAGTCATTGATGGGGATCATGGATCATGATGGGTATATCTGGATGTTTCCAGTGGTGAAGCTCCTTGGGACGATGGGGATATGGCTTGAAATATGTTGAAATCACCATTTCCACCACTCCACTAATGTGGGTAAAACAATGCCATAAACCACCCATTTTGGAATGGTTGGAATAGCACCTATTTATGGTGATTTGGGGGATGGTTTATTATTGTTTTACCCACATTACACCTTTTCATGGCTTCTCAAGTCAAGGGCAGCCACAACCAATGAGACCAGCTGTCCAAGGCAACGGTGTCGTTTCCACATGGCTCTCGGATTCTACAACTCTGCGAGACCTTGTTGGAGGCGAGTGATGGCCACAACTGACACCCGCTTTGGAGACAGGGATAGGGGAAGATTCTCATAGCGATACAGGGTTTAACGTTTGTAGTTTGCCAGGATTTGCAAGGGGATGCAACAAGGTTGTGACTTCTATGACGATGGTTATATATAGTGTTACATAGCTGGGCTACCCGGAAAGGCTGTGTCGAGTGCCAAGTTTGAAGGATGATGCAGTGCTTGGCTGGCTAGCAGGTCATAATTGGGCTATTTTTTTTTTAAGGACACGCAGGTAGATAGTCCAGATTGTCTACACATGGGTAGCATTCAACAATACAGTCGATACCCCATTTATGATAGTAAATAATACTAGATAATTGCAGTCACTCGGGTTATAAACCCAGTTGGAGGTTAACTTGGGGCCAATGGCATTTTTCATGGCAGTTTTCATCCGCTTCCTGGTGAGGCATGGAACACTGAGGGTGTGGTATTACAGGCCTGACCGCAGATCCCTATTGAGTTGTGGGTAGAACAGTCTCTTTGTCAAAATCTATAAATCTCCTGTTAATGTTTATCTGTTGATAGAGATTCTGGATGATTCTGGGATATCTGAGACAATCCATTGGGGACTGAATGTTTGTTTATTTACACAACCACAGGTACAAATATGGTGTTTCCCAGTTGCGCTCCTCATTTTGTTTGCTTGTTGCAAAAGTCCCAAGATTGAGATATTGAGGACTTGGGGGCACAATTTAGATTTTGCCGGAAATCAATGGCCAACAACTGCCGGAAATTCATGGAAAGTTCCCAGAAGTAAGAATTGTTGCATTCACTGAGGAACGTCAACATCAGATCATCAGATGATCATCAGATGTCTACAATTTCCATTGGTTTCCATTGGTTTCCTTTGGTTCAGACTGGCAGAAATTCCATGATTTTCCCTCGGAGTTCACGGAGGCCGAAGAGAACGACTTAGTGGTAGAGCTGGAGCAAAGCGTCACGGAGGCATTACGCCAGGTGTGGCGGAAACCGGCACAGGGCGGCACTGGGGTCGGCATTTCATCACACACACACATATATATATATATATGCTACCCCCCCTCAAAAGTCCACCCTTTTGGCTGTTTTTTTTGTTTCTTTCAGGTGTAGATATTTTTTTTGGCTGTTTTTTTTGTTTCTTTCAGGTGTAGATATTTTTTTTGGCTGTTTTTTTTGTTTCTTTCAGGTGTAGATATTTTTTTTGTTTCAGTGAATTGTAGGAAAGGATATAATGCACAAGTTTCAACTTTCTTTGAGGAATACCACAATTAATTGGTGAACATGATTACTCGAAGGATTCCATTCTGGAGTAATGCTATCCTCCTTCCTGAAATTAATTTACCTTTTTAACACAATTTTGCACAGCTGACAGCTGCAAGTCTAATTGAAAAGGACCCCATGTTCTTTAAAGCTGCACTCCTTTATAACTTTGCACAGTTGCAAGTCTTCTTTNTTGAAAAGGACCCCATGTTCTTTAAAGCTGCACTCCTTTATAACTTTGCACAGTTGCAAGTCTTCTTTAAAATAACGCTGTGTTCTCTTCAAGAAATGCGGCACTCCTTTCTAACTTTGCATAGCTGCAAGTCTCTTTGAAAAAACAGGTGCAGCATGCATTCAATTGAAATAATATGCCATGCAAACATGTCGCATTANGCACTCCTTTCTAACTTTGCATAGCTGCAAGTCTCTTTGAAAAAACAGGTGCAGCATGCATTCAATTGAAATAATATGCCATGCAAACATGTCGCATTACTCTAAAGAAACTGCATTGTTCTCTGGAAGTAAATCTATATANTTGAAAAGGACCCCATGTTCTTTAAAGCTGCACTCCTTTATAACTTTGCACAGTTGCAAGTCTTCTTTAAAATAACGCTGTGTTCTCTTCAAGAAATGCTGCACTCCTTTCTAACTTTGCATAGCTGCAAGTCTCTTTGAAAAAACAGGTGCAGCATGCATTCAATTGAAATAATA
>BGPT01001155.1:0-12810 GCA_003297045.1 Symbiodinium sp. clade C Y103 | reverse complement strand
GTATTTCTATGATATTTCCAAGGGATTTGCATGGAATTCCTGTCTGATTTTTGTAGGGTTTCAAGGGAATTTCTATGAGGTTTCTATGATATTTCTAATAGATTTCTGTGGAATTCCTATGTGATTTCTTTAAATGTCTATGATATTTCTATGGGATTTCTATAGGATGTGTGAAGAATTTCTATGGGATGTAATATGGGCGGCGGCAGACAAGATATGCACATTGGAGTATGGATATTTGAATTATGTAATTTTAGTAGATGTTGCAGGATTGTCTCGGTACCAAGAGGTACTAGGAGGTACTAGTACCTCACCCATTCCAAGATTCCAAGATTCCAAGATTTTTCAGGACTCTTGGAGAGAATCTTGGAATAGATCGGGTAGTCAAGCCTGGTGATGATAGCATAGCAATTCCAAGATTCTCTCCAGGAGTCCTAGGGAATCTTGGAATCTTGGAATCTTGGAATGGGTGAGGTACTAGTACCTCCTAGTACCTCCTAGTATATGCCGAAGCCAGAGTCAGATGATAATATTTACATTTTTTGACACATCAGTACTCAGATATTGCTTCAGTATTATATGGATAATGTGTGGAGATGATAGCATAGCAATTCCAAGATTCTTTCCAGGAGTCCTGGGGAATCTTGGAATCTTGGAATCTTGGAATAGGTGAGGNGCAATTCCAAGATTCTTTCCAGGAGTCCTGGGGAATCTTGGAATCTTGGAATCTTGGAATAGGTGAGGTACTAGTACCTCCTAGTACCTCCTAGTATATGCCGAAGCCAAAGGGAAATTGTACAAGTTACACACACACATATATATATATATGGTACCCGTTTTAACCTGAAATTTCATCCCCCCAAAAAAGTGCTAAAAATGTGATTAAAACAGCGTAAATACCAGTAAAAACAGAAAAATGGTGGACTTTTTTTTGGGGGGGTACCATATATACATATATATATATACCCTGGGGGTCCCGGGCTATTCTTTGTTTAGTCTTTTGCAAGAGCCATTCTTTGGCGTGACGGTCCAAACTTTGGTAATTGTCAGGTGGAGTCAGGTGGCCACTGAGATGCTCCAATGGTGTTATGTAGAACATGTTGTGATTTCTATTTGGTGAGAATGTGCAAGAAACCCGATCCTTTATTAGTAATATCCATAGCGTACCTGGCGCCCATGGTAAATGTATGTAAATGTCCTCTCTTGAGGGAACCCAGGGTCTGCAAGTCTTCGCAAGAATCTCAGCTAATTTACACCATGCGTGGTACAATTTCGGAATTGTTCTTGACATGGTCCAGCCACCTCGCCAAATGTTGCGCCCAAACAACAATCACTATAATTTCGACAGAAAGAAACAATATGTCAGGAATGAACCGTGACGGAAGCGTCACCAAACCGTGCAGGACTACACTTTAGCGTGACAGGACTAAATTTTGCCGTGACAAGACCAAACTTTGGCGTGACTGCGCTACCCCTAAATTCAGCCTTTTTCAATCCTTTTCACTTGCGTTTTGAAGTCCGATTGGTGAGTACAGGATTTACCAACTCTGCTTGTATTCTAAAGATGGTGGGCTGGAAAATGGATGTGCTGCAGTGCAATCTTCTCACCGTTGCTATCCTTTACTCTCGTTTCTTCTCGTGTTCTCACCCCTGGACACTAGGCAGGTTCCAGCATTGCCACATTTAACTCAAACAATTAGGGATGTCATGATGCGATATATCGAGTTCATCAGCAAACTGGGATATATATAAATATATATATATAGATCATAATGATCATAATGTTGGCAATATGTTGGCAGGTGATCAGCATTCAGATCGAAGCAACATGAATTTGGATGCTTCGATTCAAGCATCAAGACTAAGAATACACAGTAGTTATGACCAACTAAGAAGGAGATCTACAGAATTTAATATAACCAATAAAGTTGAAAGCATGGAAGTTGGCTATGCAAGACAGTTTGGAGACATGTTTTCATAGTTTTTGAATTGTACTTGATCATCCAGCATGAGGCGTGGTTCCAAGCCAACAGGCTGCTGTACCAGGGTGATTTTTCACGAGAACTTCGGCAAATCCCCCGATCAGATGGGCATTCATTCCGTATCAATTCATATCAATCACTGTCAATCACCCATTTCACCCAATCGACATATTTGGTATGATGCAATCAATCATTTCACTCTCTCAACGGGGCTTGCATTTTTTTTAATCCCATGTTGTCCATTTCAAATCCCATTGAGTTCGAGGATGTTCCCATTTTTAATGCCAATGAAGATGTTGCATAGACTACAAGGACTCCTTTTGCCCATGATGATCATTAGGGGAAATCGTCCCCATGGCCACAAGTCTGGTTTCGGAAAATATAAATTTGTCTATTCATCTATTCTTCATCTATTTGTTGACATAATTGTCCCATGAACATCTGAGAATTTCCCGGGAAATCCCCATGTTTTGATGACACTGACGCTGACGCTGTTTTGGCGAGAAATCTTCTGAAAAATCCATGGGAAATCCTTGAAGCTCAGCTCTGGGGAGGTGACCAAAGCTCCAGTGGTGGCTGCCAAGTTGGTCTTGGGAGGCGCACGTTTTGGGGCAAAACCTTGGTGTTTTGAGCAGGAAGACTATGGGTTCAACATGGTTTCACCATAAAGTTAGGCATCCAGAAGCATCAAGATGCGGGCTCAACCAACAAACAATTGGAATTGAATCACAATCGGATTAAACCATCTGAAAGTTGACTTTTAGCAGCAAAATGTTGGATTTACGAACACCAAAGATGGTAAACAGGGGGTCTTGCTAGCTATTTTAGCAGTATGATGAATGCAGGGATCAACATCCATCATAACTACAGGCAACTTTGAGGTGAACAGCAGGATACTTGTAATTACCGGTTACCAGTGCTTTGCACCTCAGCCATATTTGAGATCCAGTCATTTTAGATGGGTCAAGCGATGACGGTTTGAAGCCGTGAAAACCTGTAACTTCTTTGGATGCTGTTTACATGAAGACTGGAGCGCAAGTTGAACAATGTTTTGTTTTTTCACTTGGGTGAAGCCTTTCCTTGCCTGAATTCCTGTATGGACTTGTATGGATTGGGGGAGTTTTGTGGATTTGGGGATATAATGGGTTTATATCCCGGTATAACCTCATGATGTTGGTTTATCCAAACACAGATTATGAGTCTATCCCAAGTTGTGGCAATCTAACAGGAAAACTGATGACAAACCCGCAAGTTTGGGATACCACATTTTGGGATAAACCCATTTCATGCTCATTTGATGAACAATGGCCATTCAATAGGGGTTCAATATGATGAACCAGTTCATTTTGAGTACCTTAAACGGATTATAATGGATTTGAGATTGGTGGTTTCAGCGAATCCCAAAAATACGACCCCGCCCTGTTGCTTTTGATGGAACCCAGGGCTATATCCTGTTGAATCATCGGCTTTAGGAGACATCAACCAGAAGAGATGAGCTTTTCACTGAGAAAGTGATGACAAACCACTGAATTTCGGGTACCATTTGGTAGACTAACATGGCTATTGAAAATGGCCCATTTATGGTTGATTTAGCTATTGAAAATGGTGATTTTCCATAGCTGTTTTGGAGGTTTACCAGAGGGTATCCCTTCTTTCTTGGGCTCCCAACCAGCCCCGGAACAAGTTTGCCTCCGAGTAGCGAGGCGCTCTTGGGACCACACCCAGTACCTCGTCAGATACCACGTCGGCGCAAGGCGCATGTTGGATCCATGAGAGGATGGGGATGGGTGGCCTGAAAGCCAGGGATCTCAAGAAGAATCCCATCCACCCTATACATGGTCCCAAATATGTCTAAACCTAAAACCTTTTTGCAGTAGGCCATGGTTTTCGGGGGGGTGCTTCAGCGGGAAGAAATAATGGGAGATGTAATATCACTTGGAAATATGATCTACGAGAAAAGGAATGCAGTTGCGAACGTCTACTCTACAGCAAGCAGCGGGATTTGCGAACAGGGTAATAAACATGTTGACAACATTGGGATAGTATGCCAGCAGCACGAGAATCCTCCCCAGCCAGGATGATTTGCCTCAATTGCTGAAGAGTAGCACAAGATGTGTGGTGTGGGATCCCCCCACTTGCTTTTGTTCGCAGATTTCAGGCAGTGAATCAGTTTAGCTGGAATCTTGACTGCTGCGAGCATGCTTGATGCACGATGAGTGTGACACTGGCCGGCCAGGAACCCATGATGAATTTGTATCTACTACTCGTATTAGGTTTTTCCGGTAAGGGTCCAGGTGTGTTGGTCTTATCCAAATGCCTAGGATGACCGGATGACCTGAGATTTTGCCAGGTAGTGCTCGGGAGCTAAGAGTTATTGGTTTTGATGTTTATCAACTGAGCGTGACCCCGAACTGGGGCACCTTGATTTCCATGTCCATACATTTCCACTATTCATGGCTAAAATTACGTCAAAAAAAAACAAAAAATCAGGGCTAATTCCAACATAATTATTCCAACACACTTCATGGCGTAAATCCATGTAAATCCCAAGGATCCATCTATTTCCCTTGGATCCCAAAGATTTCCATATGATCCATGGAGGTGAGCGCATCCCCTTGGATCCCAAATCGGGTGGTTTGCTGAACGCAGCTGCCGCGGCCGCTGAAGTAGCTCGGCAGAAATGACAAAGGAATGGAAAGATATCAGTTAGACATAGTGAGACATAGTTAGATTATGTTGGATAGTTCAGTTCTGTGAAATTTAGATGTTGAGTTGATTTAAGTTGATTTTAAGTTGATTTAAGTTGGAGAGGTCTGCCTGTTGGCAGAGAATTTAGGGAGAACGATTTCTTGGCACACATATCTACAGATAGAGGAATCATGAGGAATCTACCGATGTTGGATGATTTGATGACAAGTGTTTTGAGTCAAGTACAATTGAAATCAAGTACACCTGAACGTTTTTCAGAAAGTTTGGGCCAGTCCCATTTTCAACACAGCCTTGCTGTTGCTGCTGCTTGCCTGACAAGGCCCGGATCATTGACGATGCTTGCAGTGGTGTCGACTGGGACGAAGGTGTGGCGGGGGTTGAGGCTGTTTTCGAGGAGTGTCACACATTGGCCTATGACAGATTTGAACATGATCACATGATGGTATTGTATTGTGTAAATGGACATATGTATGTATATAATATTATATAATTATATACAGTATATAATTAAATAAAATACATATACGGTATAGTATGCATAGACATATATCATAATTTTGCCAAATTCACCAATTCATGATCTGAATCTGTAGATTCTATATTTACAAGCTGGAAAACCAGTTTCTTGGTGTATTCGGAAGATTTTTGGACACTGACAAAGTCAGGAACGAGAATCCAAGGTGCCAAGGAATGTGGGAGCATCAAGTCAAATCACCTGCAACTATTACAGCATTGGTGGAAAACATAGAGGAACCATCCACATTGAGATTGTAACACCCGTGGTTTCCGGTCAAAAAGTGTTGACAAAGGATCAATCCTTGAAAAGTTCATTCAAACCACCGCCATGTTTGAATCCAGAATTAATTCTTATATCCTTGATCCCCAACAACTTCATAGTTTTTTGTTAACACAATTCCATGAAAATCCCCAACTCAGCGCCATTTTGAGTTCAGGCAGTCACATCAGCTCCCAGCAGCCCACGCCTTTGGCATCTCCACGGACCTCAGATAGTCCACCCTCTGAGCTGGAGGCAGCTGGGCCAGGGAAAATCTGGAAAATATGGCTTTGTTTGAACATATGGTACCTCTAAATCCATTGGTGAATCTTTATTCTCCTCATGAAATGGCTATAATTGGAGGTATAGCCTATTTTAAGACAGACCCATTTGTTTCCTTTTTTGGGGGGAGGGAAGAGCTTGGAATAGATGGGAGTTCAAGACAACAGGCTGCCCAGTAGATGATGTAGATATTATGTAGATGGGGTATTGAGTGCAGTGGTTGCCATTCTCCTGATTGTTTGTTGTTTTGGGTGACTGAAGAGTTGAACAGCACTCAAGCGGTCCGAAATAGTGGTGACCCCCGCGCAAAGGTCATGTTGTACTCGTATGAAAGATGTGATGATATGTGATGTGAGGAACCCTGTCGAAGCTGGGGCCGGTGGCCTTGAATCCTGGGGGGAATAAGGAACAATTGCAATGGCTGGGTTTGTCTGAAAACGGGCTACCTCCAAAATTGCAATTCTGACTTGGACGTGATGATAATCATGGTCCACCATGGTATTTTGGGGTATCCTATTTTCAGATGACAAACCCATATAGTACACCACTCCAAATCGTACATCCATAATCATCCATGTGTTGTTTGCATTGTTTGTCGGGGCGGTGTTGTGCATCTTGCCCTGCTTCCCGGAGAATGTTGGCCAGTGATTCTGGAACTCCTGTTGGTTGATTATTACATGATTGGTTTCTATCCAATATAAAGGGATTGTCACAAAACAAGTATGGGAAATCCTATTCACCAGCGAGTTTCAAGGGACGACATTTCAGGTTTTGAACACTGCTCAAATTTTGATCTGCAAATTAAATGCTCCATTCATGGTACACCTAAGTGCACTTGGATCATCTTGGATCACTTGGGCCCTTTTTTGGTGAAAATGACATCCCAAGACGTGCAAAGCTTGCAGCTTTGAGAGCCGTGGGAAATCACGTAGGGGAGGTTCTCAAAATTGGGCCCGAGAATGGATCGTCTGTCTAATAGGTCTACTGCTGCAACTAACCAATTTTTTTTTATTGAAACCACCATGAAAATCTATATACATCATCCATTATCTTCCCCAATCTTCTGTTGTTTAACTCCCACCATTCTCATGTTCGCGTTTCGCGTCACAGGTTGCGACGGAGCCGGCGATGCATCTGCCAAGCAGTAGCTGTCGTGTGGTGGAATACAAATCCCCCGAGCCGGTGGGGGATCCAGGGAGGACAGGGATGAAATGAGTTTGTTTGATTGGGATTATTTGATGGTCAAAAATTAGTATTTGTACAAGACAATCATGATATGGATTATTATATCGTATTTTATGAGGTATTTCTTTATTGATATATGTTGCAATATATGGCAATGGATGTATTGCATGTATATGATTAACTATATTTATATTCGGTAGTCCATGTTTACTGGGTATCTACAGCGACCTCATGGCGGAGCACGTTTCATAAAAAGGGGACATGACGTTTTTTTTACCGGCTTTAAATCGAGCTTGGATTGACAATAGAATATCAGCTATCCCGAATGAATCTGACTGATGGTGTCTATGTCCCGATCCTAATGAGATCCAACAATTGACCCAAGGTTTGAAACTTCAATGAGTCCATCACCGTTGACCACAATGAAAAGGCAATTCTTCAGGTATCTCCTCAATTTAAAAGTAAACCACAAAGAAACATATGTGAGTTCTATGATATACAAATCCGTGATGAATATCAGCTGTTGAATTCTTCATCATAAGCCATACATGCAGATATTAAGGGTGATATTAATTGTTGAATGATACATTTATAAGCCATCTATCAGGTACCTCTAAATTCACCGGTTAATCATCATTTCCCCTATGAATAGCGAATTATTGGAGGTATACCCCCACTTTGAGACATTCGAATGTTGAGGTCAATGCGCCGGATGTAAAGACGGGAGAGGTGCGAGCCTGAAGGCGCAGGTTCATAGCTGCGGGTTGAAGATATACAGTGTACGGATGGTGTATGTGGATGTGTGACTAAGTCTGAGAAACAACAGTTGAATGCGAGACTTGCGAATTCGGATGTTTTCGGGAAGGAAACACAGAAGTCTTACTGAATTTTATGGTGGTTCATTAGGTGGTTTAATGTGGTTTATGGTTGTATATGATGCCCAATCAACCACGGGTGGTTGTTACATATGTTGTTACCACTGCACCACCCCAGCAGCTGAGGCCGGAGATCCATCAGGACCGCAGCTTCTGCGGCATGGGTTGCTGCCTCCGAAAAGTGACCCAAAAAATCCACCGCGGGGTGGTATAGTTGGGACATGTTGGGACACGTCTCATTTTCTGGTGAGTTATTTATGATTTGATTTACTGTATATGTTTCTCTTATTTTGTATATGCTTGAGTGTGTTTTCATTAATTCATTGGCGGAGAAGCTTCTACAATGGAACCTCACCAATGGAGACTTGAATAAGCAAACCAACCAACCAGCTTTAAAATGGTTTAAAATACTAAGGCTGGCGGCTGGTTTTCTGATGTTTTCTGCCGCGTTCATGTGGAATCTGCTTGTTCGTTGCAGGACAGCAAGGAACCTTTGAACTCGTCCCGGCCGCCAAGGTGAACCATATTTTGCGAGTCCCCTTACATAGGCCTTACATAGACCTCATATATGGTAGGTATCTCCAAGTTAGGTACCTTAAGTGGCCATTGACATCATTCTTGGTTGATGAACTACTTGTAGGAGGCTATACTGGGCATTATGCGAACCCATAATAGGAAAACCTATCAACCAGTATAGCAGGTTGTATCGCCATTTCTCGTCTAGTCCTTAGTATTTGGTGGACGAATCCCTGTATGTTTCTCAAGAACCCATGTTTGGTTTGAAAAAACCTACCATATTTGAGGACATTGGCACAAAATCATTTGGCTGCAAAAGTGGATGGTTGAGTAAAGACTGCTTTGGGGATGGGTCAACCTACAATACATATTTACATTGTAACAGACATAATAATATAATATATGTGAATATTGTTACACATTTATACCTTATATAGTATTGTATTATGTGTTCCCGTATTATGTTATCTTATGTTTTATTATATTGTATTATATTGTATTGTACCATATTATGTTTTACTATAGTATATTATAGTTTATTTCATATTATATTAGGTTTAGATCATAATATATCATATCATAGCATATCATATATTATAGAGTGATATATGTTAACATATCTATATGTTATAATATGTATGTTAAATATAGCTATACTACTATATTATATTTACATATATTATATACATATATGTACACATATTTGGAGGGATGAAAATCCATTTACTCGGGTTTTGACCCATAGGGCTCCACTGCCACGTGGCCCCCTGGTCGTTTTGATCGTGGCTCCGCCAGGCTCAACCCCCGATCGTACGGAAGTCGCCAGGCAGTGCTGCCTCTGACCGTTCGGATTGAGAACATTTGGTTGATGATTATATCGGATTACTCGGAGGATCATCCCACTTAGGAACTGGTTAGCAACTGGCCCTGTTGGTTGATGATTAGTTGGGGGATTATACTACCCAATATATTAGGGATTACAATTTTCCAATAGGAGAATTCCTATTATATCAACCAGTAAAATGGAATGACAGAGGGATTTTGAACAATGCTCATTTGAGAACAACGAGTCGTGGATTTAAGATGTGAAATTGTGATGCTTCGGACCTTTGGACTTTCTTGTTGCTGATTATCTCACTCAGTGTTTGAACATGTTTTTTTAAACTGAAGCTCATGGTTCATGTTCATTTTGATGGTGACTTGGATAGTGGTTGAACATGGGCCTTGGGGTACTCGTACCCCAACAATTGGAATGTGCACGTCAATCATGATCAGTGGAAACCAGCAGAATGTGAGGTGGTGGAAGGTCTGTTTTGCATTGAAATTGGCAAGTTCCCAGCTTGAGGGGCAACGTTCCACATTGGTGGATTTTGACGCTTGAAATCGGTGGGGATGATCAACTGGATAAGTTGGACCAGTTCATCACAGAGGTTCCACCTGAATTTGTCACCTGTGCAGGTTGCTTCTTTGGCTGGTGGAGAAAAAAACGTGGAAGTAAGCCCGGACCTTCCAAGGCTCAATGTGTGGAGCCTCAACGGAACTTGAGGGAATGGAGAGCTGAGGGTGGATGCAAAACAGAGGATATCACGTCACAACTTGTGCATGGTGTTTTCACCTTCATTTTGCCTCGTAATCCCTTCGTAGCCATTTTACAAGTTTTGCGGATGATATCTCGGAGGGTTTGTTGATTTAAGCGGTGTTGAGACTTCTTAGATATCTCAAAAAGATTCAAGAAACATCAAGAAACATTTTTTTTAGCAAACAATGACTTGGTTATATATAATCGTATACATATGGATGAATCAAAATGAGCCATTGCGATGTCACCAGAATGATTGTTCGGAAGAGTGAGCAAAAGAGTGATGATTGGTACGGGGAATCATCCCCGGCTTCATTTCAGCTATTTTCAGGTTAGTAGTGAGTGCAGCTTTGGCCTACGGGCGGGGGCTGTGCTCTCCCTTCATCAAGGAAACAGCTATTTTCAGGTTAGTGAGTTATGATAATTCAGCCTATGTCAAAATATCCTGTAGATATACAGGTTTTCATTTGATTGGTTAATGGAAAAAATTACAGTAAACTCCAATGGTTGTCCCATCAAATATAGGGGTTTCCTGTAAATTTTCCCTTAAACCAATCCAGTGAGGTTTGGTTAACCCATGTTGTTTGCATCCCGCCTTGACTGGAACGGGAAGCCAGGTCAGCTGCGTTTGGCCCGCGATTTCCACCGGGGCGATCTGCTGGGCGCTGGTAGCTATGGCCACTCTGCGTTGATTTCGGGAGGAGAAGGTCTGGAGCAATCCCCCAAAATAAAGATATATATCATAGGATATGGGATATATATATATATTAAACATGATATTTTCTCTAACCATAGATATATCTGTTGGTCATGGGCCATGGGAATATTTTTTTTTTTTCTGCAGCAATGTGGCAATGGGAAATCCCCTATAAATGGAGGTTTACAGCTGGGATAATCCCCTATAAAGTGGTGGATCTTCTATTGCCATGTTTGATTCCCAGAGGGTAGTGGGTATATGATGGGGACATAATGGAATATAGCTGACTTGGGGGTGCAGAAGTGGAGTTATTATTAGATTAATGGGTATAACTACGGGTCATGTTACGCAACCTTCATAACTTGGAACATGGGATATGGGGTCCATGATACTATGATGAAATCATATGAAATCTATCCACTTGAAAGTGGAACTGCACCCCGAGGTAGCAATCCCCAAAAACATAGAAATGGGTTTCTAGGATGTTATCACAATGATATGTATTTGATTTTTCCAGGTTTCCCACTTTTGGTTCTCTTTTTGGGGGTTGCCAATGACATGGTCGAAACTTGGATTAGATCAACCCATTTTGGGGGATGGTCATCAATCTAAACATATGCAGCTATGTCGATATACCCTGTTCGATTGAATTCCCATGACATGGGCTGGATGACCATATACCATATATCAAGTCTGGACCCTGGCACATATAAATGTGTTTATAGTTGGGGTGAACATGCGGAGACAGATTCTATAATGAACATTATGGTGCAATATGGGATTCTAAGCTTCAACTGGTTCCATTGCAATGCAAGGCCTTACGGGCACTCAAAACATACAATTCGCTTCCAACTCGAGCGGAATCTATTGCGGTCTCAAACAAAACCTTTCGAACAAACAAAATGGATCTTAAGCAACCATGAGGACACTGACTGATGTAAATGGAGTGATGGTTGGGTTGAGCATTAAAGACGGGAGCTATAAGCAAAATGACGATACTGTGGTGATAATATGGGATAATTGCAAAGATAGACTAACTAGTAAGAATTCCCTCTTGATTGGTTATGAAATAGGCTGTTTTCACGCTGCTTGGTTTATTGGGATTATTATAGTGTACATGACATATATATATATATACACATACATATCCTACATATGATATATATATATATAGCTATGATCAACCAGTGTAATGGGATGGGATACAGTGATACAGTAGGGGTATTTTTCATGGCTCAAGTGAGGCTGTGGTTGGAGTATTTTTCTGTCCACACGGATGAGTGTTAGCCCCCGATCCTTAATGAACCAAGAAATCCAGCGTTGACCCTGATTGGTTTAATTATGATGGGGTTGATTGCGGTAGCTTTCATGATGATGGACTTAATCATGATAGGGGTGATTGTGATGCGATCACATATCTCGGGGTATTTCCCCTGGTAAATCTTGATTTGACAAATAGAATAACTATACATTTACTTGAGATGATATATGATGGGTTCAGAATCCTCACAATGTGGAATTGAATACAGAAGTTATCTATGTTTTTGTTGAAGTTTTAAATGAGGTTTATTTGGAGAAATCAATGAAATATCAACCTGTGGGACAAACAAAAAAAATGGACATCCAACACATTAGGTTCATGGAGGATTATGGAGGATACTACTGCAACTGCAACCAACAACATTTGGAAAAAAAACGCCAACCAAATGAGTGACGGACTGTTTGTGCGCCTGTGTTGAATTTCCCCTTCACCCAGCCATATATTTTGGTGAAGTGTTGATACCCCTTGTTGGGTTTCATGTTGAATGTAGGGGGTGTAAACATGTATAAACCTGGGTTTGGTACCTGAAGATAGGGTACCCCATTCCATCCTTTGGTAAAGCACCATTTTTATCCCCGTTAAAATTTCCACTACGAAAAGCAGGGCCTTGAGGCCAGTACAAATCACTATGTGATACCAAAAATTTTGTGTGCAAGTGTGTTGTGCACATGCTTTTGTAGCAAAAGTGCACATTATGAACCTTGGTAGCAAATCCGAGCCAGTTTTTGTAGAAGGTTATTTTGATCATTTTAGATCGAGTTGAGGGGCTCCCCCAAGGTCGGGAACACTATTTGTAGCTGACATGTGTTGCATTTTTTTGACGTCGTGTCAGACTAAAATGTAAAGATTCCATGATAGAGACGTTGTGCCAGAGCAAAATGTTACTCAC